>JAHPZR010013074.1:0-10000 GCA_019787425.1 Platygyra sinensis
ACTTGCAAAAGCTTTTGAAAGGAAAGTTTGACGCGTACGAGTAGCTCATTTACATAATGCAGCGAGTTTGCATAGCGCGTTCCTACTGCGCACGATTTTTTGCGTCATCAGCGCGCGCACATGAGCGCGCACGCGTACAAAACATAACAGATTTCTCTCAAACTAAACTCGATAGCGAGATAAAAGCTCCTTTTCTCTTAAACGAGCACGGTGACCCCAACTTTTTATTTTATAAATTCAATGAGAACAATATCCGCAATAACTGAGAAAAAATTGGCAGAAATCTATGGCTAGTTTTTTTGGCAAATGAAATAAATGCTACAGATAACGACGTAACGGGCGCAATAGAGCAAGTCCAAATTATGTTTCCTTTAAGGGATAAAAATATCAATTAATAATGCAGGGTATTTGAAGCCATTTTTTCTGGGACGTAGATGAATAAGAAATCAAAGAAAGTCGAACTCTGTGTGATATAATACGTCGCATTGAAAAATAATCGAGCTTTTATAACATAACTAAAGCAAAGCGCGCGCTCTGATTGGCTAATTCAGCATCTACTATTTGCCCATGGGTGTATGCTGCTGACGTACTCAATAACTAAAGCAGAGCGCGCGCTTTGTGATGTAGCTCAATTTGTTGCGGACAACATTTTGACCGCTGTGATGACATGTATCGTTGTCGATATGAGTACAGACGACGCTAAACCACATTCGATTTGTTTTTTTTACCACAATATCAAAGATAACGAAATTGTTTTGACAACTGAAAACACCGACTCGAACTTGAAAGTGCACGCGCTGCATTATGCAAATGAGTTACTTGTACGCGTCAGACTTTCCTATCAAAAACTTTTACAAACTCGCTTAATATGTAGAAACAATACGAAAATAATGTTTGGGAAACGAGTAATGACACGTATTCGTTGTCGGTAAGAGTATAGACCACGATAAACCACATTTCGATTTGTTTTTTACCACAATATCAACGTCAAAACTGTTTTCTTCAGAGCGCGAGCTGAAAAAAGCATTGCGTGACACATTGACGCGAGCAGCGTGGTAAGGACGCTAAAAGACTTCTGTTGTTCCAATGTCTCAATGTTATGTTATAAAACAAATGGTAAACGCCGTAGCGTGTACTATTGAGTTATGGTAGCACTTGGGAGGTTTGCTAAGCACTCAAGAAGCTAGAGTCGCACGAGGCGATAGCCGAGTGCGACTCTTACGCTTCTTTCGTGCTTAGCAACCTCCCGCGTGCTACCATAACTCAATAGTACACGCTATGGCGTTTACCATTTGTTAAATTTGTTGCGCACTGGGATAACCAAAATTCACCCAAATAACCATATTTGTCAGCATCGAGGCATGAAAACAAGCACGGTGACCCCTCTTTTTATTACGTTTTTAACATCTCCTTGTACTGTAATGACATCATACCAAGTTTTATCGGAAATCTATGGCGGGTTCTTTTACCCGGGAATCACGTTAAGTCCGAGTCGGTGGTATTTTCAATTGCCAACAAATCTTGCCAAAGATTTCTTTCGTTATCTTTGCTTTTGTGGCAAAAAATGTGGTTTAGCGTGGCACTGGTGAAAGGGATTATGATATGGGATTAATTGACATGTTTTTAATCAATCTGAATGAAGAAAATTGTTGCTTGTATATTATTATCCACAAAATCGCGCCACAAGCCAAATCTGGAAAGTACTTCCAAATATGTTCTTCCCCCGATTTGGGAGGGGGGTTGGAGGGGGAGTGGGGGGAAAGGCGGCGTTCTGAGCATGCGCATGCAAGTTATCCTGGACTCTCGTTTCGCCTGCCCGGGTTGAGCCCCTATAGGGGGCGGGAAGAAATGAGAGTTCAGGGACTGGACTATCAATGGGGCTGAACTTGCGAAATCAAAAACGTAGGTCCGCAGTGCATGTTTTTCTTTGTTTCAAGTTGAACTGAATATAAATGGAGCAGTTATCACTATATCGAGACTATGGCATTTAAGAATTAATAAATATTGAAGCCTAAAGCTATTAAGAAATTCGTCAGTTATGCAAACGTAGAAAAGGCTATTGCAGTTGTACTTGTAGCAAGAATCAAGACAGTTGTGGTAAAATCTTTTGGTCATTACCTCCAGTGTTTTTCGAGTGTTTTATAATTACGCGCTGCGAGTGGTCGTTTCGCATCAGATCCTTCCCGGTGGGTAAATGAATTTTTCACCGTACAAAAACCGTATTACTTTCATTCCTTGTAACGGCAATTCTCCTAAAAAAACACTTTTTTCACAGATTTTCTTGAATTTCTTTATACTCTAGTTATCATATACTTTATGGGCGCGGGAATTACTTGTGTCGCTGTATTTGTGTCCACCTGGTAACAGAGCCGAACAGATAGGGAATATAATGGTTTACCAGCTTTAGAAAAAAAAAGAATATTCCTCCTACACAAAAAACAACAAGAATTATTCCAAGAAAAGAATTATAACTTGAACTTTATACCTGTAACTGATATACTTCTGCAATGGCCGACAACCCGGGCTCCCAAATGGCTGTCCCAAATAGGCCAATAAATAGGCCATTGGAAACATTTATTTTTTAGCCTCCGTGTGTTGTTTCAATGGCATGCTACCAAAGTTTGTAATAGTGCTAGCAATTTGGAGTCACCGTAATCAACTTCTCACTGCATGCGGTCTGAACATCTTTCGTCTAGTCGTGTTCTAATCTGTACAATTTTAATTATCTGGGAGCTGTTATTTAAGTAATCATCCTGAGCGAGTCAGCTGTAGAATCAGCAGATGATTGTTTTTGCAGATACGAGGCCGACAAAAGCAATTGGAAGTTAATTTGAATCTCTAGCATTGTAGAACGCAAGAAAGTTTTCTTTTGTGTCCCATGCAGTCCGACAGCCGTGTTATTAATACCAGAGGCAAGCCACAAGCAAGCTAGATATCGTCAGGTTTGTGATGAGAACAAAGTTTTTTTGTCCTAAAGCTCTGAAAATAACAATAATAAAAACGATTGGCTCATGATTCTGGACAACCCATTTCATCGATGCAAATACGGCTTTTCTCTATTATTCTTTTTCCAGGATTTGGAGAAATCGTGCAATTGGATATTGTGCAAAAAATGAAATAATACATGTCAGTTGCAAAGTGTCCAAAATAGCGTCGGGACACATCCAAATTCCAAAACGATTTTCAGTTGACATCAGATGACAGGTGTACTGAAGCAACCAGGGGCTCGTAAAATAGACAAAAAAAGGAGGAAAATGATGGAAAACATTTTTATTTTAAAGCTCATTTACCAAAAACAGTGTCTGTAGAACATTCGTTTAATTATTGTTTTACCAATGACGAAAGTAGTTGCCGTCGTGGAGGGATGTGACTCCTCCCTGTGTCAAAACGCCCCCACAAAGCCCACAGTACCTTGCAAGCGGCGACACATTTTACTCTGAACTTTGTCAACATTCATAGCCCAAGTTTGCCTTTTATTTACTTTGGGCTTTTCCGCAAATTTCGGTTTAGAATGGCGAAATAGTTGCACATTCGCCATGCTGACCTTTAGTCGTCTCTAACACCGGCTGGTGTAAAATGGCCGCCGCTAGTGACCGCGGTGAACGCAATGCGAAGAGCTCACGGCAAAGAGAAGATGTCGGGAAAGACGAGCAAAATCGACTGCATCGCCGGGCGGCAAAATCTAGATCTTACAGGTACGTTTTAACATTTTAACATCGTTTACCATAGTTATAAGTGATCGAGAAAGCATGAATTTATAACTCAGATACGACAGGAAATTATTTGTTCTGATTGTTTGGTGTTGGCTATTTTGCCAAGAAATCATGCTGTGTCTGCCTATCGTAGCGTTTTAGTTACCGTACACGTACGTAGCGCTGGCCAGTTTCACTTGATATTTTCAACTCGATTTTAGGGTTCGTATTAAAATTAACGACTTGCTAACGGGTGGATAAATATTTAAATTTCGCCTTTTTAAATTATAGGGTGTGAGTGGGAGCTTGTTTTTGCTAAATTCGTGAAACTTTCCAAGCTTGCATTTGTTTTGAATTGAAAATGTGGAATTTAAAGTGTTGAACGTCGTTGACCTCAACTTTGAGAGTTCCGCTTCTGCAATTGAATTTGATTTGTTTCTTTTCCGATATTTGACTATAGATTTTCTTTCTGTTTTAGCAGTGCAAGCCGTTGATTTAGAAATATTATTCATCAGAAGAAAGCGAGAAATTGTAGCAACGATTGATCGACTCATGGAATAAACCCATTCGCACTCGAATGATTTTCTTGCAGTACGTTTATTATTTTTCCTAATGCCTCCATTTACAATTTCCTAGGTACCTGCAATATACTTTGTCTTCCTTGTTATTGGTTAGAACTAATGTTACCAAAAGTGAGCTGAAATTTTTATCACAGACATCAGCGAAGCTATTACTTAAAGCTCTCGGCTTATGCTGTCAAAGTTGTTGTACAATGCTTTAAACTTTAAGCTTGAAATTTTTATAAGGTGTAAGTTCAAAGACAGGGTAAATTTTTAATGTTTAACTTTTGTTTAGCAAACAAAGCGAGCAAAGCGTTCGTGTTTTCAAGGCGTAATTTGTGCTGGGAAATGAATGAGTTGGTAATTAAAGCGAACTTTGCTATGTTTAATAGATTTTTCTAATTCGCATGTGAACTTCTTGGCATGGGCTGCCTTTTGATAAGTTTACATGTATGAACCCTGCTTAAAGTTTGACTGTAAACAATCGATAATTTTTTGCAGCACATATTTTGCTCAAACACGCAACGTAATCGTTTATACATGAAATTCATCCTTGAATATATTAGGAGCTTTCATGGCTGAAATTGTAAATACATGTATGATCAGAAATTAACATTTTGAGATAATTCACCCTTGTACACCCAGGGCTTATATTAGAGATGAGCAATTTTGGGGACATTTTGTGATGAACAGGACAAAGTATTGATGCAAATATGTCCTTAACAATTGCCGTGCACAATAAAGAACCTGTTTTCACAGATTAAACATTTATAACAGTACTATTTTTGAAGTTAAGAACTTTTTCCAGAGTGATTGCATATTGATAGCATCATGTTAGCTAGATCTGCTGAGTTCTGCATCTGCAAGTGGTAATGGTTATAGTAAAAAATAAAGCACTTTGCGTAGTTTTAGAATACATTATCCACTCTGACTAAAAAATGGATTGTTTTATTCATTGCTTCATTTGCATTTTGTTGTCAGTGATAAATTGTACTTCATTAATTATTATTATTATTATTATAATTATTATTATTATTGTTATTATTATTTTACAGTAAATATTAAAAAAATGTTTAGCCTTTTTTGCTTCTACAGTTCAGCTGAAATAACGAAAATTCATTTGGGAAATGTATAAAACATGTTTATGCATTAGTTTGACACTGGTCTCACTCAACTGCAAGGCCTATAAGGTTGAGGTTTTTGTGTAACAAAATGCCTCCAGACAGCATATTATTTGTGGTCCTGCAATTTAAAGAACACTGTGCACCTTGTGGTATTGACTCTCATCAATCAGAGGGTTTACATGTATTTACTGTACCCAAATTCACAAAATTAACCAATTTAAAACCCTGTCTACTGTCTTAATTTCCTGTGCTGTCAAGTCATTGACCTGATAAATCCACATGTTTAGTCAACTTTACAGGTACAGTAAATATATATATGTATATAGAATTGAACCTCTTTAATCTGCTTCGGCAACACATCAAGCTTTTTTGGTCTTAGCCTGTGAATAGTCAGCCACCTCTTATTTGCTCTCATACTACATGTACATGAGGTGGCTGTATTCACAGGCTAGTTTGATCTCTCCATGTATTTTGGCTCTACTATAATATTACTCCTCTGGCAGCCTATTAGACCAAAAACAGCCTCAGATTAACATAATCTAATAGTGATTTTGTCTTGAATATAGAGAAGCAATGTCTAAACCAAGAGAAAGTGGAGGACCTGAAGAATTACAGAATGACATAGAGTCCCTGTCTGAACCAAGTTGTAGTATTGCACATCTCAGTGCCTTGGAGCACTGCACTGATGTTTGTGAATGGACTGTAAGTGCTTTGAGTAGGTTTATGTTAGGAAAAAACAGTCTTATAAAGATTATTATGTAACGTATTGGTATACATGAAAGAGGAAGAGTTGACATCATCATGTGTTTTATGTTATAGGAAAATGCTGTGAATGGACGTCACTTATGGATGGACACAGACACCTCTGGAAACTCTTGTTACCTGACTGAATGTGAATCTCTGGTAAGAATTAATAATTATTGCTTACAAGTACAGTGGAACCCCATTCTGTGGACACCCACTTAATGTGGATACCCCTTTATTATACAGCTAATTTTGTTTGTCCTGATGAAAAGCTCATATTTTGTCCATAAAATTAACCTGCTTTTTATGGACACTCTTTGAGACAGACAATGGACACTTTTCTGTGTCCCCAGTGACAAACTCTGATACATCATTATCAACCCTGCTTTATGGACAGTATTTAAAAAAAAACATCAGTAAAGTAATTTTAATCTGCGAGCAATGAGTGAGTAGATTTACAAGTACAGTTTCCATGGATTAAACTTGCTGCAGTCAATGTTACAATTGCAGAAGAAACTAAACGATGGTTTAGTGCTGTGCAATTTTCTCCAAGAGTATGATAAACAACTATTAGGTTTCTGTAGTTTCAACTTATTAAGGGTAATGTACAATTTAAACATAATTTTGTTGCTTTAAAGATGTCACATGGATTTGACTTCATATCTGAGAGCCCGCTTAATATCGACACCTGGATAATACAGACACTTTTAATGTCCCCTTGGTATTTGTATTAACAGGCTCCACTGTAGTACCCATCTTTTAATATTAGACAGGGAAGCAATGAGTAAATTTGTATCTTGTACAGTAGGTGGTGTTCTGAAAGCTTTTTTTTAAAATGCATAATGTCCAGCAATAAATGTAACACCATGGACCATCATGCCAGAGCTGAGTTTTTGAAGTCAAATTTTGGATCATTTTGTTACAATGGGGGGAATGAGGGTGTGTGTGTCTTGACACTAGAGAGAGGCACCAGTCATTTGAAGCTTGTGGATAATGCTATAGACTAGACAGACCCATAACCAGGGGGATACACGTTTGCTTCCCCTCCCCACATATTCATAATTTTGATTTTCAAGGTCCAACATTTAGAGTTCAGCTGGTTAGTGTCAGGAATACTAGTAGATCTTTACAGCGCTGATTATATTACCGTGAACACCTAAAATATGTCTGGAATGTTTATTGTGTTGTAACCAATCACATGTGAGATCTTCACACCACAGAAACCACAAGGCAACGAATGGTTTCCTATCGGCCACGGAACAAATTATTTTCGTTTTGTTTTAACGTTCAGTCTTTTTACAAGCAAGTTAACAATTACCTTTCCTTCCCATTTGTTTGCAGTATGTGCTACACTGATAGCGAAGAATACAGGTTTGAGCGATTTTGAAAAAGCCGATGTGCCGGGCGGACGTACGCGACGGTTTGGCGTGCGAATTTCCAAACTTTTTGTAATGATCGAAATCGGTAGTTAGTTACGCCTGATCAGAAATGAAAACATCACGATTGTTCATTTTTTATTACCACCGTTTTCGTTGATACGCGACTTTGAAAAACAAAACACCTGCGGAAACGTTTCCAAAATTTCCGTCAGTCTTGCGTGTTATTCGACAGATCGGATCGAAATCCACCAATCACAGCCACTATTGTGACCTTCAGACCTTCTTTACGTCATGCTAGCGGGCTATGATTGGTGGATTTCGATCCGATCTGTCGATAACGTGTATGATTGACAGAAATTTTGGAAACATTTCCGCGGGTGTTTTGTTTTCGAAAGCCGTGTATCAACGGTGGTATTTTTATGTGATGTCGTTACATGGAAAGCTGGTCGCCGTCGCGTTGCGTGGGCCTCTAAATTTTTTCTTTCTAAACTCGAACGATGACTTGGATGCCGTCCTCAGCACTGATCTTGGGGAACAGCGGTGTTTTAAATTCCCAATAAGACAGTTTGTGAAAATAATTTGTTCCGTTGCCGATAGGAAACGGTTAGTTGCCTGTGGTTTCTGTGGTGTGAGGATCTCGCATGTGATTGGTTACATCACAATAAACATTCCAGACATATTTTAGGTGTTCACGGTAATATAATCAGCGCTGTAATACTGTTAACAGTGATATACTTTTTACAGGAGTTTAGACAAGTGAGCAGGGAGCATTCACTAGCATTCTTGTCAGCCACACCTGCTAACACAGTGGGTTGTATTCTTAATTTGCACCAGTGCATGAACAATCTAAGGGAATACGATGAGGATTTACTCCAAATATCTATATGCTCCCTAAGTTGATCTGCAACTGTGAAATGAGCACAAGTGCCTTAAGCATATAATGTAATAGGGCATGGAAGAAAGGCTGTTGATCCTATTGATGAGGGATTTTCCTTTTACGTTTTCAGTGGGATGGCAACTGGTTCTCACCACGCAGGCAAAACATTTTGAAATGAATAGGCAGGCAATTTGCCTGGTGCCCAGCCCTTATTGAAACCCTTGTAAATTATCAACTGAAGTTGTGAATGTTTTTGCCACTAACACTGACCCAAAGTACTGTGAAAGTTAGTGGAGCGTGAACAACTATCTGGATGCAGCCAGATAGGTCACTTAATTTAAATGAGCTTGTTACAGTCACCTCCCATCCAGCAAATTTATTTTCTTTATCACTGTGATATTTTGCTGTTGTAGAAATCAGGACTCAGAAAGAAGTGCTCTGGTAAGTTCTTTGTTTACTAACATTTAATCCCGATAACTCAGACCTTTAATTATTGGAAATCAAGATAACTCCTGATAACTCCATCCTCGAGTCTTTGGGTATCAACTTCCCCCAAGCTTTGGGCAGTATTTTGCCCCCTTCATTTGTGCACCTGCCAATAGTCTTGTCCGATCCGGTGCTGGCTTACTCAGCACCGGGGAGATAAGTGAGGCTTTCAAGGTCTCACATTCACATTTGACCTGCCAATACTCTTATCCGTAGTGGGAGGCCCGGTGGCCTCATGGTCAGTGGGCTCGTCTCCGGATCGAGCGGTCCGGGTTCGAGCCCTGGCCGGAGACATTGTGTTGTGTTCTTGGGCAAGACACTTTACTCTCACAGTGCCCCTCTCCACCCAGGTGTATAAATGGGTACCGGCAAATTTAATGCTGGGGGGTAACCCTGCGATGGACTAGCACCCCATCCAGGGGGGAGTCCAAATACTCTCAGTCGCTTAATGCTAAGGAAACTGGGATAAGCTCCAGCCTGATGGGCCACTTGGCTCGCATGCAGACTTTACCTACTCTTATCCGTTTCCAGTGCAGGGTAGTGCTGGTGATAAGTGAGGTTTGAAAGGTCAGCGTACTTGCTATTGTTATATTGTGATCAAATTGGCCTGCCGATACTCTTGTCCATTTCCAGTGCTGTAGTGCTGGTGATAAGTGAGGCTTTAAAAGGTCACTCATTACAAATAAACTCACTTCCTTTGACAACTGCAAGGTTGTGTCTCCCCACATTATGCCAAATGATGTGTGGCTTTCTTTATTCATTCATATGTGTGCTGTAATATTAACAAGCTATAATATAACACACAAGTGAACTCCCACGGAACAAGGACATTAAATAAATGTAGTTTTTAATTTTAATGTGAATTTTCCTTTGATCCATTCCACAGCTTGTAAAATTATTGTTCATGAAAAATGTATTGAACAGCTGTATAGGGTGAGTTGAAAAGCTATAAAATTTAACCAATTTCAAGCTATCAAATAACCAATTTCAAGACAGCAGAATGATATTGTACAGTTTCAGATATTTTTGTTGATAACACTGTAAATTTTAGTCTTTCCACCTACTCTGTCTGAGATGTGTTGATATTATTGTTAAGTGGGTTTGTCAGAGAATACTTGACTCACCAACTGTGTGATAA
>JAHPZR010013074.1:15000-20000 GCA_019787425.1 Platygyra sinensis
TGAGAAACAAAAAGTTGACAAATAGAAGAAACGACATTACACAAGGATAGCAGCTCTGCACGCTTAATATCGCCTTGGAAAAGGAAGGGGAAAAAAAGAAAAATAAATTTCTTACAACACAGGGTATTCGTATTTGGTCACCCACCCAAGTACTATCCCCGCCGAACGGGGCTTAACTTTGTTGAGCAGACGAAACATGTTGCTGTCCTTGTGGTATAGTGACTCCACGGTGGAAGCATTTTTTTAAAATTTCTAAGATGAGAAAAGGTATCAAAAAGAGAAAAAAAATATCTGATACTGCATGGCTGGGAAAGTAGAGAACAAAAAGTTAGAGGAATATGCTTTGGTGATCGGACATGCGGCACTTTCGAAATAATTGCCTCGGTCTCTCGGACGCAGATAATTCGGTCTCACGGACCGATAACTTTGGGAATGTGAATGTTTTCAACAGCATTACATCTCCTCATGTACTGTCTTACCGGAAATCGAAAACTTTGCAAGAAAAGAAGAATTAATATATGAAACTATATATCGCAGCCCTCACCTCCAATGCCGGCCATCTTGGGTGAGTCACTATACCACAAGTACAGCAACATGTTTCGTCTGCTCAACAAAGTTAAGCCCCGTTCGGCGGGGATAGTACTTGGGTGCGTGACCAAATACAAATACCCCGTGTTGTAAGAACTTTTTTTTTTCTTTTTTTTGTCCCTGCCTTTCCAAGGCGATATTAAGCGTGTAGAGCTTGCTATCCTTGTGTAATGTCGTTTCTTCTATTTGTCAACTTTTGTTTCTCATTTCGCCGTGGCCGTATGTATGTGTATTTATTTATTACATGATCGAACAAATAAACAGCGGGACGTGTCGTTCGAATTCTCCTCAATTCTCTCGACTGTTGATCTTTCAAAAACAGTTAATCATGGCTTCAATCATTCGAAAATTCATACAGCTCGTCAATTTTGTGACTTTCAGTGTCTTCTATTTATTTTTCGGCAATCGACTATGGCAAGAGAAAATCCCATCATTTTCTCTTGAGTATGGTTAAACCTGTATGAGCGGGAACTTTCAGGAAATGAGTCTTCTATAATTTATACAGATAGCTTCTATTTATGACTGAAACGTTCGTACGAGAATTAATTCAATGTAGAAGCTTTCTTCGTGTTTTATACCGATGCCGCTAATGCTCGGTCCGGGTTTTTTATACCTGAGTCCGTGTTTTATACCCAGTCCGTAGTCCGTAGTCCGCAGTCCATATTTATCTAGCCTGCAGTGCAGGCGTTATTTAGGAGCGGAACGCTAAATGATATATCGGGTTTTCGTTGCCGCCATCTTGGATGCTTGACGGTAGACTTAACGCCTCCTCCCTCGGAAATATTTCTTCGCCCCAATCCTCCACAGTTACTAAATCCAAGATGGCGGCCTAATACGAAAAATGTGCACTCGCGCGTCCTAAATACGCCTGCACTGCAGGCTATATTTATCGCTTTATACTGACCGCCAAATACTCTCCGCTGACTGGTTATGCATCACCGGCTCAGAAAAAAACCAATCGATAATCTCGAATGGTGATTTCTTTTTCTCACACAACGATTTTTCATTCTCAACAATTAATTTAAATCTCGCATGGCAGTTTTTCATTCTCGATTGGTACTTATGATCTCGCATGACAATTTTTTATTCTCGTATAGCAATTTTAATTTCTCATACAGTGATTTTCTAATCTCACGTAGTGATTTTCCAATCTCGCACAGTGATTTCTCATTCTCACACATCGATCACTGAGACTCGATAGGTGATTTTCAACTCAACCCACTTTTGTCATGCTTGGCTTGCCATAGAGTCACTAGGCACAAGGAGAGCAACATGTTTCGTCCGCTCAGCAAAAGTTAAGCCCTGTTTGGTGGGGATAGTACTCTGGGTGCGTGACCAAATACGAATTCCCCGTGTTGTAAGAACTTTTCTTTTTTCCCCTACCTTTCCAAAGGCGATATTAACCCTTTAATGCCCAATAGTTACTTATAGATTTTACTCTGTCTAACGCCAGATGATTTTACTCATCAAAGGGAGACCCATTGGGCACTAAAGGGTTAAAAAACTATCTCCTTTAAGGAGTGCAGAACTGCTATCCTTGCGTAATGTCGTTTCTTTTAGGTATCAACCTTTTATTCCTCATTTCATGGCCATATTTATGTGGTATTTATTTAATACATACAGCGGGACATTCGTTCGAATTCTCCACAATTCTCTCGACTGTTGATCTTTCAAAACATTAATCATGGCTTGAATTCATACAGCTCGTCCGATTTTGTGACTTTCAGTCTTCTATTTCTTTTTCGGCAATCGAGTATGGCTGACCTGTATGAGCGGGCACTTTCTGGAAATGAGACTTCTATAATAAATTACAGGTAGCTTCTATTTATGAAAACGTTCATGCGAGATTTATTCAATGTAGAACCTTTCTTCGTGTTTCATACCGAGTCTGTAATGCTCTTTCTTCTTATATTCGGTGCTTTTTTTCATATGTTCGGTGCTTTCTTCATTATGTTTGGTGCATTCTTCATTATATTCGGTTCAAACTTTGTTTGGTGTTTACTTCATTATATTCGGTGCTTACTTCATTATATTCGGTGCTTACTTCATTCGGTGCTTTCTTCGTTATGATCGTCACCAGTCTTCCATTAGGTCAGTATAAAACAACGACTACGGACTACGGACTACGGACTGCTATAAAACACGGACTCAGGTATATATTATAAAACGCGGACTAAGCATTACGGACTGGGTATAAAAAACGGACCCAGGTATAAAACGCGGATCGAGCATTACGGACTCGGTATGAAACACGAAGAAAGGTTCTACATTGAATAAATTCTCGCACGAACGTTTTCATAAATAGAAGCCGACCTGTAATTTATTATAGAAGTCTCATTTCCCAAAAGTGCCCGCTCACACAGGTTCAGCCATACTCGATTGCCTAAAAAAAATTGAAGACACTAAAAGTCACAAAATTGACGAGCTGTATGAATTTTCGAATGTTTCAAGCCATGATTAAATGTTTTGAAAGATCAACAGTCGAGAGAATTGAGGAGAATTCGAACGATTGTCCCGCTGTATGTATAAAATAAATACACATAAATATGGCCATGAAATGAGAAACAAACAGTTGATAAATGAAAGAAACGACATTACACAAGGATAGCAGTTCTGCACTCCTTAAAGGAGATAGTTTTTTAACCCTTTAGTGCCCAGGGCCAAGGGGTCTCCCTTTGACGAGTAAAATCATCTGGCTTTAGACAGAGTAAAATCTATAAGTCCTTATTGGGCATTAAAGGGTTAATATCGCCTTGGAAAAGGTAGTGGAAAAAAAGAAAAGTTCTTATAACACGGGGAATTCGTATTTGGTCACCCACCCAAGTACTATCTCCGCCGAACAGGGCTTAACTTTGCTGAGCGGACGAAACATGTTGCTCTCCTTGTGCCATAGTGACTCTATGGCAAGCAAGCATGACAAAAGTGGGTTGAGTTGAAAATCACCTATCGAGTCTCAGTGATCGATGTGTGAGAATGAGAAATCACTGTGCGAGATTGGAAAATCACTACGTGAGATTAGAAAATCACTGTATGAGAAATTAAAATTGCTATACGAGAATAAAAAATTGTCATGCGAGATCATAAGTACCATCGAGAATGAAAAACTGCCATGCGAGATTTAAATTAATTGTTGAGAATGAAAAATCGTTGTGTGAGAAAAAGAAATCACCATTCGAGATTATCGATTGGTTTTTTTCTGAGCCGGTGATACACAACCAGTCAGCGGAGAGTATTGGCGCGGTCAGTATAAAGCGATAAATATAGCCTGCAGTGCAGGCGTATTTAGGACGCGCGAGTGCACATTTTCGTATTAGGCCGCCATCTTGGATTTAGTAACTGTGGAGGATTGGGGCGAAGAAATAATTTTCCCGAGGGAGGAGGCGTTAAGTCTACCGGTCAAGCATCCAAGATGGCGGCAACGAAAACCCGATAATCATTTAGCGTTCCGCTCCTAAATAACGCCTGCACTGCAGGCTAGATAAATATGGACTGCGGACTACGGACTACCGACTGGGTATAAAACACGGACTCAGGTATAAAACCCGACTAAGCTTAGGGGCTGGGTATAAAACACGAGAAAGCTTCTACATTGAATTAATTCTCGTACGAACGTTTCAGTCATAAATAGAAGCTATCTGTATAAATTATAGAAGACTCATTTCCTGAAAGTTCCCGCTCATACAGTTTAACCATACTCAAGAGAAAATGATGGGATTTTCTCTTGCCATAGTCGATTGCCGAAAAATAAATAGAAGACACTGAAAGTCACAAATTGACGAGCTGTATGAATTTTCGAATGATTGAAGCCATGATTAAACTGTTTTGAAAGATCAACAGTCGAGAGAATTGAGGAGAATTCGAACGACAAGTCCCGCTGTTTATTTGTTCGATCATGTAATAAATAAATACACATACATACGGCCACGGCGAAATGAGAACAAAAAGTTGACAAATAGAAGAAACGACATTACACAAGGATAGCAGCTCTACACGCTTATATCGCCTTGGAAAAGCAGGACAAAACAAAAGAAAAAAAAAAGTTCTTACAACACGGGGTATTTGTATTGGTCACGCACCCAAGTACTATCCCCGCCGAACGGGGCTTAACTTTGTTGAGCAGACGAAACATGTTGCTGTACTTGTGGTATAGTGACTCACCCAAGATGGCCGGCATTGGAGGTGAGGCTGCGATATATAGTTTCATATATTAATTCTTCTTTTCTTGCAAAGTTCGATTTCCGGTAAGACAGTACATGAGGAGATGTAATGCTGTTGAAAACATTCACATTCACAAAGTTATCGGTCCGTGAGACCGAATTATCTGCGTCCGAGAGACCGAGGCAATTATTTCGAAAGTGCCGCATGTCCGATCACCAAAGCATATTCCTCTAACTTTTTGTTCTCTACTTTCC
>JAHPZR010013074.1:25000-37500 GCA_019787425.1 Platygyra sinensis
AGGGAACGTAAACAAAAAATGCTATGTACATGTAGGCAGCCTGAGGTCTGTCCCTTACCTTTACTAATGGTCCTTATTAAAAATAGAATTCAAATCATCTGACAATTAACAATTAAAAACTGTAAGGTGTAATAAATAACTAAACTTAACTGTACACTGAACAAATCTATCTAGTTGACTAACTAAAGGTAATTAAAATAATTTTATTCAAAGTTTTTAACAGGTTTAAAATCTTACCTCATGGGAAGACTTGGGATGGATTTCCCTAAATGTTGGTTTGCATTTGAAGTTTATCTGAAACAAACAGTTATCACACAGTTGGTGAGTCAAGTATTCTCTGACAAACCCACTTAACAATAATATCAACACATCTCAGACAGAGTAGGTGGAAAGACTAAAATTTACAGTGTTATCAACAAAAATATCTGAAACTGTACAATATCATTCTGCTGTCTTGAAATTGGTTATTTGATAGCTTGAAATTGGTTAAATTTTATAGCTTTTCAACTCACCCTATACAGCTGTTCAATACATTTTTCATGAACAATAATTTTACAAGCTGTGGAATGGATCAAAGGAAAATTCACATTAAAATTAAAAACTACATTTATTTAATGTCCTTGTTCCGTGGGAGTTCACTTGTGTGTTATATTATAGCTTGTTAATATTACAGCACACATATGAATGAATAAAGAAAGCCACACATCATTTGGCATAATGTGGGGAGACACAACCTTGCAGTTGTCAAAGGAAGTGAGTTTATTTGTAATGAGTGACCTTTTAAAGCCTCACTTATCACCAGCACTACAGCACTGGAAATGGACAAGAGTATCGGCAGGCCAATTTGATCACAATATAACAATAGCAAGTACGCTGACCTTTCAAACCTCACTTATCACCAGCACTACCCTGCACTGGAAACGGATAAGAGTAGGTAAAGTCTGCATGCGAGCCAAGTGGCCCATCAGGCTGGAGCTTATCCCAGTTTCCTTAGCATTAAGCGACTGAGAGTATTTGGACTCCCCCCTGGATGGGGTGCTAGTCCATCGCAGGGTTACCCCCCAGCATTAAATTTGCCGGTACCCATTTATACACCTGGGTGGAGAGGGGCACTGTGAGAGTAAAGTGTCTTGCCCAAGAACACAACACAATGTCTCCGGCCAGGGCTCGAACCCGGACCGCTCGATCCGGAGACGAGCCCACTGACCATGAGGCCACCGGGCCTCCCACTACGGATAAGAGTATTGGCAGGTCAAATGTGAATGTGAGACCTTGAAAGCCTCACTTATCTCCCCGGTGCTGAGTAAGCCAGCACCGGATCGGACAAGACTATTGGCAGGTGCACAAATGAAGGGGCAAAATACTGCCCAAAGCTTGGGGGAAGTTGATACCCAAAGACTCGAGGATGGAGTTATCAGGAGTTATCTTGATTTCCAATAATTAAAGGTCTGAGTTATCGGGATTAAATGTTAGTAAACAAAGAACTTACCAGAGCACTTCTTTCTGAGTCCTGATTTCTACAACAGCAAAATATCACAGTGATAAAGAAAATAAATTTGCTGGATGGGAGGTGACTGTAACAAGCTCATTTAAATTAAGTGACCTATCTGGCTGCATCCAGATAGTTGTTCACGCTCCACTAACTTTCACAGTACTTTGGGTCAGTGTTAGTGGCAAAAACATTCACAACTTCAGTTGATAATTTACAAGGGTTTCAATAAGGGCTGGGCACCAGGCAAATTGCCTGCCTATTCATTTCAAAATGTTTTGCCTGCGTGGTGAGAACCAGTTGCCATCCCACTGAAAACGTAAAAGGAAAATCCCTCATCAATAGGATCAACAGCCTTTCTTCCATGCCCTATTACATTATATGCTTAAGGCACTTGTGCTCATTTCACAGTTGCAGATCAACTTAGGGAGCATATAGATATTTGGAGTAAATCCTCATCGTATTCCCTTAGATTGTTCATGCACTGGTGCAAATTAAGAATACAACCCACTGTGTTAGCAGGTGTGGCTGACAAGAATGCTAGTGAATGCTCCCTGCTCACTTGTCTAAACTCCTGTAAAAAGTATATCACTGTTAACAGTATTACAGCGCTGATTATATTACCGTGAACACCTAAAATATGTCTGGAATGTTTATTGTGATGTAACCAATCACATGCGAGATCCTCACACCACAGAAACCACAGGCAACTAACCGTTTCCTATCGGCAACGGAACAAATTATTTTCACAAACTGTCTTATTGGGAATTTAAAACACCGCTGTTCCCCAAGATCAGTGCTGAGGACGGCATCCAAGTCATCGTTCGAGTTTAGAAAGAAAAAATTTAGAGGCCCACGCAACGCGACGGCGACCAGCTTTCCATGTAACGACATCACATAAAAATACCACCGTTGATACACGGCTTTCGAAAACAAAACACCCGCGGAAATGTTTCCAAAATTTCTGTCAATCATACACGTTATCGACAGATCGGATCGAAATCCACCAATCATAGCCCGCTAGCATGACGTAAAGAAGGTCTGAAGGTCACAATAGTGGCTGTGATTGGTGGATTTCGATCCGATCTGTCGAATAACACGCAAGACTGACGGAAATTTTGGAAACGTTTCCGCAGGTGTTTTGTTTTTCAAAGTCGCGTATCAACGAAAACGGTGGTAATAAAAAATGAACAATCGTGATGTTTTCATTTCTGATCAGGCGTAACTAACTACCGATTTCGATCATTACAAAAAGTTTGGAAATTCGCACGCCAAACCGTCGCGTACGTCCGCCCGGCACATCGGCTTTTTCAAAATCGCTCAAACCTGTATTCTTCGCTATCAGTGTAGCACATACTGCAAACAAATGGGAAGGAAAGGTAATTGTTAACTTGCTTGTAAAAAGACTGAACGTTAAAACAAAACGAAAATAATTTGTTCCGTGGCCGATAGGAAACCATTCGTTGCCTTGTGGTTTCTGTGGTGTGAAGATCTCACATGTGATTGGTTACAACACAATAAACATTCCAGACATATTTTAGGTGTTCACGGTAATATAATCAGCGCTGTAAAGATCTACTAGTATTCCTGACACTAACCAGCTGAACTCTAAATGTTGGACCTTGAAAATCAAAATTATGAATATGTGGGGAGGGGAAGCAAACGTGTATCCCCCTGGTTATGGGTCTGTCTAGTCTATAGCATTATCCACAAGCTTCAAATGACTGGTGCCTCTCTCTAGTGTCAAGACACACACACCCTCATTCCCCCATTGTAACAAAATGATCCAAAATTTGACTTCAAAAACTCAGCTCTGGCATGATGGTCCATGGTGTTACATTTATTGCTGGACATTATGCATTTTAAAAAAAAGCTTTCAGAACACCACCTACTGTACAAGATACAAATTTACTCATTGCTTCCCTGTCTAATATTAAAAGATGGGTACTACAGTGGAGCCTGTTAATACAAATACCAAGGGGACATTAAAAGTGTCTGTATTATCCAGGTGTCGATATTAAGCGGGCTCTCAGATATGAAGTCAAATCCATGTGACATCTTTAAAGCAACAAAATTATGTTTAAATTGTACATTACCCTTAATAAGTTGAAACTACAGAAACCTAATAGTTGTTTATCATACTCTTGGAGAAAATTGCACAGCACTAAACCATCGTTTAGTTTCTTCTGCAATTGTAACATTGACTGCAGCAAGTTTAATCCATGGAAACTGTACTTGTAAATCTACTCACTCATTGCTCGCAGATTAAAATTACTTTACTGATGTTTTTTTTAAATACTGTCCATAAAGCAGGGTTGATAATGATGTATCAGAGTTTGTCACTGGGGACACAGAAAAGTGTCCATTGTCTGTCTCAAAGAGTGTCCATAAAAAGCAGGTTAATTTTATGGACAAAATATGAGCTTTTCATCAGGACAAACAAAATTAGCTGTATAATAAAGGGGTATCCACATTAAGTGGGTGTCCACAGAATGGGGTTCCACTGTACTTGTAAGCAATAATTATTAATTCTTACCAGAGATTCACATTCAGTCAGGTAACAAGAGTTTCCAGAGGTGTCTGTGTCCATCCATAAGTGACGTCCATTCACAGCATTTTCCTATAACATAAAACACATGATGATGTCAACTCTTCCTCTTTCATGTATACCAATACGTTACATAATAATCTTTATAAGACTGTTTTTTCCTAACATAAACCTACTCAAAGCACTTACAGTCCATTCACAAACATCAGTGCAGTGCTCCAAGGCACTGAGATGTGCAATACTACAACTTGGTTCAGACAGGGACTCTATGTCATTCTGTAATTCTTCAGGTCCTCCACTTTCTCTTGGTTTAGACATTGCTTCTCTATATTCAAGACAAAATCACTATTAGATTATGTTAATCTGAGGCTGTTTTTGGTCTAATAGGCTGCCAGAGGAGTAATATTATAGTAGAGCCAAAATACATGGAGAGATCAAACTAGCCTGTGAATACAGCCACCTCATGTACATGTAGTATGAGAGCAAATAAGAGGTGGCTGACTATTCACAGGCTAAGACCAAAAAAGCTTGATGTGTTGCCGAAGCAGATTAAAGAGGTTCAATTCTATATACATATATATATTTACTGTACCTGTAAAGTTGACTAAACATGTGGATTTATCAGGTCAATGACTTGACAGCACAGGAAATTAAGACAGTAGACAGGGTTTTAAATTGGTTAATTTTGTGAATTTGGGTACAGTAAATACATGTAAACCCTCTGATTGATGAGAGTCAATACCACAAGGTGCACAGTGTTCTTTAAATTGCAGGACCACAAATAATATGCTGTCTGGAGGCATTTGTTACACAAAAACCTCAACCTTATAGGCCTTGCAGTTGAGTGAGACCAGTGTCAAACTAATGCATAAACATGTTTTATACATTTCCCAAATGAATTTTCGTTATTTCAGCTGAACTGTAGAAGCAAAAAAGGCTAAACATTTTTTTAATATTTACTGTAAAATAATAATAACAATAATAATAATAATTATAATAATAATAATAATAATTAATGAAGTACAATTTATCACTGACAACAAAATGCAAATGAAGCAATGAATAAAACAATCCATTTTTTAGTCAGAGTGGATAATGTATTCTAAAACTACGCAAAGTGCTTTATTTTTTACTATAACCATTACCACTTGCAGATGCAGAACTCAGCAGATCTAGCTAACATGATGCTATCAATATGCAATCACTCTGGAAAAAGTTCTTAACTTCAAAAATAGTACTGTTATAAATGTTTAATCTGTGAAAACAGGTTCTTTATTGTGCACGGCAATTGTTAAGGACATATTTGCATCAATACTTTGTCCTGTTCATCACAAAATGTCCCCAAAATTGCTCATCTCTAATATAAGCCCTGGGTGTACAAGGGTGAATTATCTCAAAATGTTAATTTCTGATCATACATGTATTTACAATTTCAGCCATGAAAGCTCCTAATATATTCAAGGATGAATTTCATGTATAAACGATTACGTTGCGTGTTTGAGCAAAATATGTGCTGCAAAAAATTATCGATTGTTTACAGTCAAACTTTAAGCAGGGTTCATACATGTAAACTTATCAAAAGGCAGCCCATGCCAAGAAGTTCACATGCGAATTAGAAAAATCTATTAAACATAGCAAAGTTCGCTTTAATTACCAACTCATTCATTTCCCAGCACAAATTACGCCTTGAAAACACGAACGCTTTGCTCGCTTTGTTTGCTAAACAAAAGTTAAACATTAAAAATTTACCCTGTCTTTGAACTTACACCTTATAAAAATTTCAAGCTTAAAGTTTAAAGCATTGTACAACAACTTTGACAGCATAAGCCGAGAGCTTTAAGTAATAGCTTCGCTGATGTCTGTGATAAAAATTTCAGCTCACTTTTGGTAACATTAGTTCTAACCAATAACAAGGAAGACAAAGTATATTGCAGGTACCTAGGAAATTGTAAATGGAGGCATTAGGAAAAATAATAAACGTACTGCAAGAAAATCATTCGAGTGCGAATGGGTTTATTCCATGAGTCGATCAATCGTTGCTACAATTTCTCGCTTTCTTCTGATGAATAATATTTCTAAATCAACGGCTTGCACTGCTAAAACAGAAAGAAAATCTATAGTCAAATATCGGAAAAGAAACAAATCAAATTCAATTGCAGAAGCGGAACTCTCAAAGTTGAGGTCAACGACGTTCAACACTTTAAATTCCACATTTTCAATTCAAAACAAATGCAAGCTTGGAAAGTTTCACGAATTTAGCAAAAACAAGCTCCCACTCACACCCTATAATTTAAAAAGGCGAAATTTAAATATTTATCCACCCGTTAGCAAGTCGTTAATTTTAATACGAACCCTAAAATCGAGTTGAAAATATCAAGTGAAACTGGCCAGCGCTACGTACGTGTACGGTAACTAAAACGCTACGATAGGCAGACACAGCATGATTTCTTGGCAAAATAGCCAACACCAAACAATCAGAACAAATAATTTCCTGTCGTATCTGAGTTATAAATTCATGCTTTCTCGATCACTTATAACTATGGTAAACGATGTTAAAATGTTAAAACGTACCTGTAAGATCTAGATTTTGCCGCCCGGCGATGCAGTCGATTTTGCTCGTCTTTCCCGACATCTTCTCTTTGCCGTGAGCTCTTCGCATTGCGTTCACCGCGGTCACTAGCGGCGGCCATTTTACACCAGCCGGTGTTAGAGACGACTAAAGGTCAGCATGGCGAATGTGCAACTATTTCGCCATTCTAAACCGAAATTTGCGGAAAAGCCCAAAGTAAATAAAAGGCAAACTTGGGCTATGAATGTTGACAAAGTTCAGAGTAAAATGTGTCGCCGCTTGCAAGGTACTGTGGGCTTTGTGGGGGCGTTTTGACACAGGGAGGAGTCACATCCCTCCACGACGGCAACTACTTTCGTCATTGGTAAAACAATAATTAAACGAATGTTCTACAGACACTGTTTTTGGTAAATGAGCTTTAAAATAAAAATGTTTTCCATCATTTTCCTCCTTTTTTTGTCTATTTTACGAGCCCCTGGTTGCTTCAGTACACCTGTCATCTGATGTCAACTGAAAATCGTTTTGGAATTTGGATGTGTCCCGACGCTATTTTGGACACTTTGCAACTGACATGTATTATTTCATTTTTTGCACAATATCCAATTGCACGATTTCTCCAAATCCTGGAAAAAGAATAATAGAGAAAAGCCGTATTTGCATCGATGAAATGGGTTGTCCAGAATCATGAGCCAATCGTTTTTATTATTGTTATTTTCAGAGCTTTAGGACAAAAAAACTTTGTTCTCATCACAAACCTGACGATATCTAGCTTGCTTGTGGCTTGCCTCTGGTATTAATAACACGGCTGTCGGACTGCATGGGACACAAAAGAAAACTTTCTTGCGTTCTACAATGCTAGAGATTCAAATTAACTTCCAATTGCTTTTGTCGGCCTCGTATCTGCAAAAACAATCATCTGCTGATTCTACAGCTGACTCGCTCAGGATGATTACTTAAATAACAGCTCCCAGATAATTAAAATTGTACAGATTAGAACACGACTAGACGAAAGATGTTCAGACCGCATGCAGTGAGAAGTTGATTACGGTGACTCCAAATTGCTAGCACTATTACAAACTTTGGTAGCATGCCATTGAAACAACACACGGAGGCTAAAAAATAAATGTTTCCAATGGCCTATTTATTGGCCTATTTGGGACAGCCATTTGGGAGCCCGGGTTGTCGGCCATTGCAGAAGTATATCAGTTACAGGTATAAAGTTCAAGTTATAATTCTTTTCTTGGAATAATTCTTGTTGTTTTTTGTGTAGGAGGAATATTCTTTTTTTTTCTAAAGCTGGTAAACCATTATATTCCCTATCTGTTCGGCTCTGTTACCAGGTGGACACAAATACAGCGACACAAGTAATTCCCGCGCCCATAAAGTATATGATAACTAGAGTATAAAGAAATTCAAGAAAATCTGTGAAAAAAGTGTTTTTTTAGGAGAATTGCCGTTACAAGGAATGAAAGTAATACGGTTTTTGTACGGTGAAAAATTCATTTACCCACCGGGAAGGATCTGATGCGAAACGACCACTCGCAGCGCGTAATTATAAAACACTCGAAAAACACTGGAGGTAATGACCAAAAGATTTTACCACAACTGTCTTGATTCTTGCTACAAGTACAACTGCAATAGCCTTTTCTACGTTTGCATAACTGACGAATTTCTTAATAGCTTTAGGCTTCAATATTTATTAATTCTTAAATGCCATAGTCTCGATATAGTGATAACTGCTCCATTTATATTCAGTTCAACTTGAAACAAAGAAAAACATGCACTGCGGACCTACGTTTTTGATTTCGCAAGTTCAGCCCCATTGATAGTCCAGTCCCTGAACTCTCATTTCTTCCCGCCCCCTATAGGGGCTCAACCCGGGCAGGCGAAACGAGAGTCCAGGATAACTTGCATGCGCATGCTCAGAACGCCGCCTTTCCCCCCACTCCCCCTCCAACCCCCCTCCCAAATCGGGGGAAGAACATATTTGGAAGTACTTTCCAGATTTGGCTTGTGGCGCGATTTTGTGGATAATAATATACAAGCAACAATTTTCTTCATTCAGATTGATTAAAAACATGTCAATTAATCCCATATCATAATCCCTTTCACCAGTGCCACGCTAAACCACATTTTTTGCCACAAAAGCAAAGATAACGAAAGAAATCTTTGGCAAGATTTGTTGGCAATTGAAAATACCACCGACTCGGACTTAACGTGATTCCCGGGTAAAAGAACCCGCCATAGATTTCCGATAAAACTTGGTATGATGTCATTACAGTACAAGGAGATGTTAAAAACGTAATAAAAAGAGGGGGTCACCGTGCTTGTTTTCATGCCTCGATGCTGACAAATATGGTTATTTGGGTGAATTTTGGTTATCCCAGTGCGCAACAAATTTAACAAATGGTAAACGCCATAGCGTGTACTATTGAGTTATGGTAGCACGCGGGAGGTTGCTAAGCACGAAAGAAGCGTAAGAGTCGCACTCGGCTATCGCCTCGTGCGACTCTAGCTTCTTGAGTGCTTAGCAAACCTCCCAAGTGCTACCATAACTCAATAGTACACGCTACGGCGTTTACCATTTGTTTTATAACATAACATTGAGACATTGGAACAACAGAAGTCTTTTAGCGTCCTTACCACGCTGCTCGCGTCAATGTGTCACGCAATGCTTTTTTCAGCTCGCGCTCTGAAGAAAACAGTTTTGACGTTGATATTGTGGTAAAAAACAAATCGAAATGTGGTTTATCGTGGTCTATACTCTTACCGACAACGAATACGTGTCATTACTCGTTTCCCAAACATTATTTTCGTATTGTTTCTACATATTAAGCGAGTTTGTAAAAGTTTTTGATAGGAAAGTCTGACGCGTACAAGTAACTCATTTGCATAATGCAGCGCGTGCACTTTCAAGTTCGAGTCGGTGTTTTCAGTTGTCAAAACAATTTCGTTATCTTTGATATTGTGGTAAAAAAAACAAATCGAATGTGGTTTAGCGTCGTCTGTACTCATATCGACAACGATACATGTCATCACAGCGGTCAAAATGTTGTCCGCAACAAATTGAGCTACATCACAAAGCGCGCGCTCTGCTTTAGTTATTGAGTACGTCAGCAGCATACACCCATGGGCAAATAGTAGATGCTGAATTAGCCAATCAGAGCGCGCGCTTTGCTTTAGTTATGTTATAAAAGCTCGATTATTTTTCAATGCGACGTATTATATCACACAGAGTTCGACTTTCTTTGATTTCTTATTCATCTACGTCCCAGAAAAAATGGCTTCAAATACCCTGCATTATTAATTGATATTTTTATCCCTTAAAGGAAACATAATTTGGACTTGCTCTATTGCGCCCGTTACGTCGTTATCTGTAGCATTTATTTCATTTGCCAAAAAAACTAGCCATAGATTTCTGCCAATTTTTTTCTCAGTTATTGCGGATATTGTTCTCATTGAATTTATAAAATAAAAAGTTGGGGTCACCGTGCTCGTTTAAGAGAAAAGGAGCTTTTATCTCGCTATCGAGTTTAGTTTGAGAGAAATCTGTTATGTTTTGTACGCGTGCGCGCTCATGTGCGCGCGCTGATGACGCAAAAATCGTGCGCAGTAGGAACGCGCTATGCAAAACTCGCTGCATTATGTAAATGAGCTACTCGTACGCGTCAAACTTTCCTTTCAAAAGCTTTTGCAAGTTCGCTCAACATGTAGAAACAATACCAACAATACCAAACAATGTTTGTGAAAAGAGTAATGACGCCTACTCGTTCTCGATAAGAGTACAGACCACGATAAAGCAAGTCCGATTTTACGTTTTTTTTTGTTTTTTACCAGGATATCAACGTCAAAGAAAATGTTTTTATTTTTAATCAGAGAGTTCTGAGCATGCGCATGCAAGTTATCCTGGGTCAACCTAGACTCTCTTCAGCCCCTTTTGGGGGCGGGAAGAAAGGAGAGTTCACGGACTGGACTACCCCATTGACGACGCAAAATTGCCGAGTTCCTGTACGGCTTTCTCCCAGGCCTTCGCGGTCAATTGATTTCTTTGACGTATCCCTGACGAACGGCCCGGGCCACGTGACCCTAAACGCATGACCGAGGCGAAATAACTAGGCAACGCTGCGGACCTACGTTTTTGTTTTCGCAGGTTCACCCCCATTGACGACGCCAAACACATTTAATTTTCAATGCGATGTTGCCCATCCTTGCGTTGACGATTTATAAAAGTAATAGGGCTAGTGGAGTTCAATTCGTAATCATACAAGTGATTAACGAAATCGGAAGCGGGAGTCCGATTTATTGATCACGAGTATGATCCCAGCCTGAATTGGACGACATGATATCCTAAAGATCTTTTTAATCTAATTGCTGTGGAACTATCTAACTTTTTCTTTTTTCATGTTATTCGTTTCTTATATACCTCAGCAAAGTATGCTCACTGTTCAGCCATGCTGCTCGTGCTTGGCTCATCACAGCAGTTGAATGCTGAATCTGATTGGCTTATTGCAGCGCGCGCATTTCCCACTCCTTTGTTATGTCACAACGTAAAACACTTCATTCGCAAACAGAGAAGCGTCTTGTTAGCCATACCTTTTAGAGCTCTTTAATTTTGCTCGAAAAGTTCAGCGTAAACAGTTAAAATGGGTTTAGCTTGGAGTTCTTGTAAGTCGAAGAGAAAAGACAAAAAGGCTCACAAAAGGTAAGTTAAGTTTTGATTCTGCCCAATCGAGTTTTTTCGATTTGAAAAAATGGCCAAAATTCAAACTGTTTCCAACTAGCATTCCAGGCAGCGCATTTGACTTTTGTTGAAATCAAAGTGCTTAGTATTTGAAAATTATGTTAACGGGTCGATTATGAACTCTTTGTGTCAAACAGAAAGCTGAAAAAACAGTTAAAAGAAGCAGAAGGGTGTATAACTGGTCTCCAGAAACAACTGCAGCTTGAAATTGAGTAAGTTTGTTATTTTGTAGAGTGTTCGGCTTGAAGCCTACTACGGCAATTTTACCTACACGAAGGGCATTTCTATGTTTATCTTTTTCTTTGTCTGTTTTTTCCTCGTCAAAATTCCATTCTAGTCTGCAATCCCAAAAATCAAGAAGGGAGTTAAAGACGAGAAGGGACCGGAAAGAGGAAGGGTGTGGCGCACACGAGAAGAAAATCCTTCGCCTCAAACCCTTCTCGCCCTTTTTGCGTTTTCCGTTCGCCAGGATGAAGGGTCGCCAAGCCTAAAAATAAAGATCAATTCCAGTTAATCACTCTCGTTGCCAGAGCTATATTTCATTTTTTCTGTTCCAAGGCCCCGTCGGGTAAAGACATCGTTGGACGCTGGGGACGATTAAAAGAAATGCCAGAGCACATCTGAGTTCTAGCTTATGGTTAGCTTAGATAATAATCTCCTCGCTTCTGTCTTATCATTTCAGTGTAGGAAAGAAGTATGACAACAGAGATAATTTTTCTTCTCTCATGCATAAATTAAGGTGTAAATACGCAGTGTAAAGTGGTTCTCTTTCTTTTCATGTTTCTGTAGGTTAATCGATCAATACCAAAGTGACTCATTTCCTGACACTGAGACAGCCAAGGCAGATTGCATAGTGGCTGAAATGGAGGAAGAGGGTCAAGCATTGGAACGAAAGCTTTCCCTTGAGGAAATTGCAGCTAATGTAACTGACGAGCGATGTAATTTTCTCGACAGGAACTTCAGTTAAGCGTATGTTTCTACTAAATCAATTAAACTCTTATTTTAAATAACATACGTTGCATTATGACAACTTACGGAGAAACAAAAGATGCCATTGAAAAATGGCGGCCACGCAAATTTAGGTACATTGCGCTTCCAAATCTTACCGTACCGCTACTAGGCTTGATCAGGAGCTCCTGATCAGTGATGGGCT
>JAHPZR010013074.1:42500-44212 GCA_019787425.1 Platygyra sinensis
ATAATATCTTATGGATTTTGACATTACCGAGACTGGACCCTAGAGTTGCTATAGCTCGATGCCTTTTCCTCGCGGGGACAACATTGCGCTCACTCGCTCCGTTAGCGTGGAATAATTAAAAGCAAGGAGCGACTGTTTGATTGTAAGATAAAGTATTTTGGTTGTAAAATGTGGTTGTAAAATGTGGCATGTGGCATGTGCCTGCAGAAATGAAAATTCTGATAATGGCAATCAAAAAGCAACTTCGAAATGTGGTGTTTCTTTTAAACAAAAGTCACCTTCAATCACTTCATTGTGCAATTCTTTCTAGCTTTACATTGCGAAATTTATTGGGGTTTTGCGGTTTCTAATGGGACCTTACGTCCTCCTCGCTACTTACTCTGAAGCTAAAGTCATATCAAGACCCTGAAGGTTTTAGACATGTGCAGACTTGTTTACTAAATATTACCAGGTACTGCTTACAACAGCTTACTTCATTAAATACTTGATCCTATTTAAATATCTTGATTTAACACTACTTACTGTAAGCCTATGACAGTTTTCCATATCGCAAAATAGGTAAATATGTGGAGCTTGTCCTCTATTTTGTGACATTAAAAGACGCCTTATACTATTAATAGTCACTTGTATAATCCAACACAAAGAGCACATCACCTCTCTAAAGAGGCTAGTTGGAGCAGGAACCTGTACGTGAGATTCAGTGCGAGGTGCCTGTATATGTGTAAGAAAATACTATATTTTTTTTTCTTACGAAAAGTCAAGGCATAATATCTATATGTAGAAAAAGCCACTAAATGGCGTTGTGTTTCTGCGTACAGTACTTTCCAGTCTTTCGAGTCGAAAAATATATTTCTACCAATAAAGTAGGTGTATCTAATACATATTTGCTTGTTTTCCAGGTTCATTCATCAGTTGTTTCGCAGTCTACTCGTATTTACTGAGTGCGTCGTGCAGGGTGGACACGTCACCTCTGATGTCATTGGCTAATTTCATTATCTGGTCCTTAGAATCCAGGACTTCCACAGACTGTGTGTAGGGGTTGTAACGAACCGAGAAAGGCCTTGGAATTTTGGCTGCAAATTCCCTGATAGAAAAAAAAAATCAACAGAACCATTACAAATAAGACTTGGTAAAACTTGGTAGTTGATCTGATCAGCATGTGACACGGAAGGGCGTTTCTTTCTTTTTTTTTTTGTTTAAAAAAAAAAAAACTCTTGAAACTCTAAGGTAAAGTTAGTTGCAGCAACAAGGATAGAAATCTCAGAAGAGCACAACGGTCAAAAGGCAGGGAACAAGGCTATCAAAAACTTAAAGCTTGGAATCATTAAGTTACCTGACTTTTTCCTTTGCAGTTTGAAAACTGTCAGCTACAAAGTACACTGGTTGATACTTGGTTATAGGGTAGCTCTGAACTACAATCTTCTCTGGCTCAAATGGCCTCTTGTCTGGTTCATCAGTCAAACAGTACTACAATGAAAAAAAAGAAATACCACCTTATTGACATTTTCATGCCCCGTTGCAGACCACATGGTCTTAAACAAATATCGTATTCCCCTTATACCGAGAGCTAACCGTTAACAGGCTAACCTGGGCACTAGGCAGGCTAAGCTGAGTAATATTGAGATTAACAGGAGCGCTAGTCTGCAAATGTCATATATACCTTCTCACCAAAGTAGGTAGCAAATCAGAACGTGTTACAAGAGATTATCGTT
>JAHPZR010013075.1:0-24578 GCA_019787425.1 Platygyra sinensis
CATCTTTGTTTCTCCGTAAGTTGTCATAATGCAACGTATGTTATTTAAAATAAGAGTTTAATTGATTTAGTAGAAACATACGCTTACCTGAAGTCCTGTCGAGAAAATTACATCGCTCGTCAGTTATATTAGTTGCAATTTCCTCAAGGGAAAGCTTTCGTTCCAATGCTTGACCCTCTTCCTCCATTTCAGCCACTATGCAATCTGCCTTGGCTGTCTCAGTGTCAGGAAATGAGCACTTTGGTATTGATCGATTGACCTACAGAAACATGAAAAGAAAGAGAACCACTTTACACTGCTTATTTACACCTTAATTTATGCACGAGAGAAGAAAAATTATCTCTGTTGTCATACTTCTTTCTACACTGAAATGATAAGACAGAAGCGAGGAGATTATTATCTAAGCTAACCATAAGCTAGAACTCAGATGTGCTCTCGCATTTCTTTTAATCGTCCCCAGCGTCCAACGATGTCTTTACCCGACGGGGCCTTGGAACAGAAAAAATCAAATATAGCTCTGGCAACGAGAGTGATTAACTGGAATTGATCTTTATTTTTAGGCTTGGCGACCCTTCATCCTGGCGAACGGAAAACGCAAAAAGGGCGAGAAGGGATTGAGGCGACGGATTTTTCTTCTCGTGTGCGCCACACCCTTCCTCTTTCCGGTCCCTTCTCATCTTTAACTCCTTCTTGATTTTTGGGATATCAGACTAGAATGGAATTTTGACGAGGAAAAAAACAGACAAAGAAAAAGATAATCATAGAAATGCCCTTCGTGTAGGAAAAATTGCCGTAGTAGGCTTCAAGCCCAACACTCTACAAAATAACAAACTTACTCAATTTCAAGCTGCAGTTGTTTCTGGAGACCAGTTATACACCCTTCTGCTTCTTTTAACTGTTTTTTCAGCTTTCTGTTTGACACAAAGAGTTCATAATCGACCCGTTAACATAATTTTCAAATACTAAGCACTTTGATTTCAACAAAAGTCAAATGCGCTGCCTGGAATGCTAGTTGGAAACAGTTTGAATTTTGGCCATTTTTTCAAATCGAAAAAACTCGATTGGGCAGAATCAAAACTTAACTTACCTTTTGTGAGCCTTTTTGTCTTTTCTCTTCGACTTACAAGAACTCCAAGCTAAACCCATTTTAACTGTTTACGCTGAACTTTTCGAGCAAAATTAAAGAGCTCTAAAAGGTATGGCTAACAGACGCTTCTCTGTTTGCGAATGAAGTGTTTTACGTTGTGACATAACAAAGGAGAGGGAAATGCGCGCGCTGCAATAAGCCAATCAGATTCAGCATTCAACTGCTGTGATGAGCCAAGCACGAGCAGCATGGTTGAACAGTGAGCATACTTACTGAGGTATATAAGAAACGAATAACATGAAAAAAGAAAAAGTTAGATGGTTCCACAGCAATTAGATTAAAAAGATCTTTAGGATATCATGTCGTCCAATTCAGGCTGGGATCATACTAGTGATCAATAAATCGGACTCCCGCTTCCGATTTCGTTAATCACTTGTATGATTACGAATTGAACTCCACTAGCCCTATTACCTTTATAAATCGTCAGCGCACGGATGGGCAACATCGCATTGAAAATTAAATGTGTTTGGCGTCGTCAATGGGGGTGAACCTGCGAAAACAAAAACGTAGGTCCGCAGCGTTGCCTAGTTATTTCGCCTCAGTCATGCGTTTAGGGTCACGTGGCCCGGGCCGTTCGTCGGGGATACGTCAAAGAAATCAATTGACCGCGAAGGCCTGGGAGAAAGCCGTACAGGAACTCGGCAATTTTGCGTCGTCAATGGGGTAGTCCAGTCCGTGAACTCTCCTTTCTTCCCGCCCCCAAAAGGGGCTGAACCCGGGTGGGCGAAAAGAGAGTCTAGGTTGACCCAGGATAACTTGCATGCACATGCTCAGAACTCTCTGATTAAAAATAAAAACATTTTCTTTGACGTTGATATCCTGGTAAAAACAAAAAAAAACGTAAAATCGGACTTGGTTTATCGTGGTCTGTACTCTTATCGAGAACGAGTAGGCGTCATTACTCTTTTCACAAACATTGTTTGGTATTGTTGGTATTGTTTTCTACATGTTGAGCGAACTTGCAAAAGCTTTTGAAAGGAAAGTTTGACGCGTACGAGTAGCTCATTTACATGATGCAGCGCGTGCACTTTTAAGGTGGCTCAATAGGGTTATGCAAGATTACGAAGCGCGCGCCAGTGGCCTCAATCGAAAGTTAATATTCTCGTTCTTTTTTCTATTTTCCTAATCAAAGCTACTGAAACATAACAAACAAGGGCCAAAGTTTGCTGTTCAACAGTCACCTCTTATATCAAGGCTTTTAGTCTCTAATTAAAACTACTCAAATATCGCCATTTTTTGACGTCTTTTTGGCTTTGATTTCAATTTTCTTCAATTTCCTTCGGTAAAATTTTCTGATATGCTCAAACCGGGTATAGTCTGGCAAGAAGAAACTTTTAAAATCGAAAAAAGTAGGGGTTGTCAAGGTAGTTTTTTCGTTTTCAGCATTTTTGTGTTTTTTGGCTGAGCGAAAACCTTGTCTTACAAATTTTTCTGATAAATTGAAAGCAAGGAAAGCTATTAAGGAATAACTTCTCTGCCAAATCTTAAGGAATTTCACCGAAGGAAATTCGAGAAATCTGATAAGGATTTTTCTATTTTTTCACCTCAATGGCAATTACGTTATCAGAATAGGAACTCGCCAAGATCGCAATGTGAGCATGCGCGAATTTTCGAACCACGCGGTTTTGTCGATGAGCGACTCGACAATGGCGGTCTCATCAAAATACACACAAGACCTTTCCGTCCAAATCATTTTCTTTACTTTTTCTTTTATATGGTTTCTCTGTTTTTACTTCTGGGATGTAATTTGAGCTATATTGTTGACTTGTTCGCTGCTTTGCATGAGCTTGCGTCAGCTAGCGCGCGCACATTACTAAAGCTCGCATCATCGGTGCGCGCGCTCTTAAAACCCTATTGAGCCACCTTAAGGTGATTCCCGAGTTTTGCATTGCGCATTCCTACTGCGCACGATTTTTGCGTCATCAGCGCGCGCACATGTACGCGCGCGCGTACAAAACATAAGAGATTTCTCTCAAACTAAACTCGATAGCGAGATAAAAGCTCCTTTTCTCTTAAACGAGCACGGTGACCCCCACTTTTTATTTTATAAATTCAATGAGAACAATATCCGCAATAACTGAGAAAAAAATTGGCAGAAATCTATGGCTAGTTTTTTTGGCAAATGAAATAAATGCTACAGATAAGACGTAACGGGCGCAATAGAGCAAGTCCAAATTATGTTTCCTTTAAGGGATAAAAATATCAATTAATAATGCAGGGTATTTGAAGCCATTTTTTCTGGGACGTAGATGAATAAGAAATCAAAGAAAGTCGAACTCTGTGTGATATAACACGCCGCATTGAAAAATAATCGAGCTTATTTGTTGCGCACTGGGATAACCAAAATTCATAACCATATTTGTCAGCATCGTGGCATGAAAACAAGCACGGTGACCCCCTCTTTTTATTACGTTTTTAACATCTCCTTGTACTGTAATGACATCATACCAAGTTTTATCGGAAATCTATGGCGGGTTCTTTTACCCGGGAATCACGTTTAAGTCCGAGTCGGTGGTATTTTCAATTGCCAACAAATCTTGCCAAAGATTTCTTTCGTTATCTTTGCTTTTGTGGCAAAAAATGTGGTTTAGCGTGGCACTGGTGAAAGGGATTATGATATGGGATTAATTGACATGTTTTTAATCAATCTCAATGAAGAAAATTGTTGCTTGTATATTATTATCCAGAAAATCGCGCCACAAGCCAAATCTGGAAAGTACTTCCAGATATGTTCTTCCCCCATTTGGGAGGGGGGTTGGAGGGGGAGGGGGGGGGGGGAAGGCGGCGTTCTGAGCATGCGCATGCAAGTTATCCTGGAGCCCGTTTCTCAAAAGCCCCGGAAACTTTTCGGGCCCGTAAAGCCATAGCAAAATCTGGAACCTTACGATTACAGAGCTGTTTTATTCACATATTCTCAATATGAACAGAGGTTCTCTTCATACAAGAAGTTTCAGGCGTATACACTTCTCCGTTTTTAGATACAGATGAGCTGAAAATGGCTTTACGGGCCCGAAAACTTTTCGGGGCTTTCGAGAAACGGGCCCCTGGACTCTCGTTTCGCCTGCCCGGGTTGAGCCCCTATAGGGGGCGGGAAGAAATGAGAGTTCAGGGACTGGACTATCAATGGGGCTGAACTTGCGAAATCAAAAACGTAGGTCCGCAGTGCATGTTTTTCTTTGTTTCAAGTTGAACTGAATACAAATGGAGCAGTTATCACTATATCGAGACTATGGCATTTAAGAATTAATAAATATTGAAGCCTAAAGCTATTAAGAAATTCGTCAGTTATGCAAACGTAGAAAAGGCTATTGTAGTTGTAGCAAGAATCAAGACAGTTGTGGTAAAATCTTTTGGTCATTACCTCCAGTGTTTTTCGAGTGTTTTATAATTACGCGCTGCGAGTGGTCGTTTCGCATCAGATCCTTCCCGGTGGGTAAATGAATTTTTCGCCGTACAAAAACCGTATTACTTTCTTTCCTTGTAACGGCAATTCTTCTAAAAAAACACTTTTTTCACAGATTTTCTTGAATTTCTTTATACTCTAGTTATCATATACTTTATGGGCGCGGGAATTACTTGTGTCGCTGTATTTGTGTCCACCTGGTAACAGAGCCGAACAGATAGGGAATATAATGGTTTACCAGCTTTAGAAAAAAAAGAATATTCCTCCTACACAAAAACAACAAGAATTATTCCAAGAAAAGAATTATAACTTGAACTTTATACCTGTAACTGATATACTTCTGCAATGGCCGACAACCTGGGCTCCCAAATGGCTGTCCCAAATAGGCCAATAAATAGGCCATTGGAAGCATTTATTTTTTAGCCTCCGTGTGTTGTTTCAATGGCATGCTACCAAAGTTTGTAATAGTGCTAGCAATTTGGAGTCACCGTAATCAACTTCTCACTGCATGCGGTCTGAACATCTTTCGTCTAGTCGTGTTCTAATCTGTACAATTTTAATTATCTGGGAGCTGTTATTTAAGTAATCATCCTGAGCGAGTCAGCTGTAGAATCAGCAGATGATTGTTTTTGCAGATACGAGGCCGACAAAAGCAATTGGAAGTTAATTTGAATCTCTAGCATTGTAGAACGCAAGAAAGTTTTCTTTTGTGTCCCATGCAGTCCGACAGCCGTGTTATTAATACCAGAGGCAAGCCACAAGCAAGCTAGATATCGTCAGGTTTGTGATGAGAACAAAGTTTTTTTGTCCTAAAGCTCTGAAAATAACAATAATAAAACGATTGGCTCATGATTCTGGACAACCCATTTCATCGATGCAAATACGGCTTTTCTCTATTATTCTTTTTCCAGGATTTGGAGAAATCGTGCAATTGGATATTGTGCAAAAATGAAATAATACATGTCAGTTGCAAAGTGTCCAAAATAGCGTCGGGACACATCCAAATTCCAAAACGATTTTCAGTTGACATCAGATGACAGGTGTACTGAAGCAACCAGGGGCTCGTAAAATAGACAAAAAAAGGAGGAAAATGATGGAAAACATTTTATTTTAAAGCTCATTTACCAAAAACAGTGTCTGTAGAACATTCGTTTAATTATTGTTTTACCAATGACGAAAGTAGTTGCCGTCGTGGAGGGATGTGACTCCTCCCTGTGTCAAAACGCCCCCACAAAGCCCACAGTACCTTGCAAGCGGCGACACATTTTACTCTGAACTTTGTCACATTCATAGCCCAAGTTTGCCTTTTATTTACTTTGGGCTTTTCCGCAAATTTCGGTTTAGAATGGCGAAATAGTTGCACATTCGCCATGCTGACCTTTAGTCGTCTCTAACACCGGCTGGTGTAAAATGGCCGCCGCTAGTGACCGCGGTGAACGCAATGCGAAGAGCTCACGGCAAAGAGAAGATGTCGGGAAAGACGAGCAAAATCGACTGCATCGCCGGGCGGCAAAATCTAGATCTTACAGGTACGTTTTAACATTTTAACATCGTTTACCATAGTTATAAGTGATCGAGAAAGCATGAATTTATAACTCAGATACGACAGGAAATTATTTGTTCTGATTGTTTGGTGTTGGCTATTTTGCCAAGAAATCATGCTGTGTCTGCCTATCGTAGCGTTTTAGTTACCGTACACGTACGTAGCGCTGGCCAGTTTCACTTGATATTTTCAACTCGATTTTAGGGTTCGTATTAAAATTAACGACTTGCTAACGGGTGGATAAATATTTAAATTTCGCCTTTTTAAATTATAGGGTGTGAGTGGGAGCTTGTTTTTGCTAAATTCGTGAAACTTTCCAAGCTTGCATTTGTTTTGAATTGAAAATGTGGAATTTAAAGTGTTGAACGTCGTTGACCTCAACTTTGAGAGTTCCGCTTCTGCAATTGAATTTGATTTGTTTCTTTTCCGATATTTGACTATAGATTTTCTTTCTGTTTTAGCAGTGCAAGCCGTTGATTTAGAAATATTATTCATCAGAAGAAAGCGAGAAATTGTAGCAACGATTGATCGACTCATGGAATAAACCCATTCGCACTCGAATGATTTTCTTGCAGTACGTTTATTATTTTTCCTAATGCCTCCATTTACAATTTCCTAGGTACCTGCAATATACTTTGTCTTCCTTGTTATTGGTTAGAACTAATGTTACCAAAAGTGAGCTGAAATTTTTATCACAGACATCAGCGAAGCTATTACTTAAAGCTCTCGGCTTATGCTGTCAAAGTTGTTGTACAATGCTTTAAACTTTAAGCTTGAAATTTTTATAAGGTGTAAGTTCAAAGACAGGGTAAATTTTTAATGTTTAACTTTTGTTTAGCAAACAAAGCGAGCAAAGCGTTCGTGTTTTCAAGGCGTAATTTGTGCTGGGAAATGAATGAGTTGGTAATTAAAGCGAACTTTGCTATGTTTAATAGATTTTTCTAATTCGCATGTGAACTTCTTGGCATGGGCTGCCTTTTGATAAGTTTACATGTATGAACCCTGCTTAAAGTTTGACTGTAAACAATCGATAATTTTTTGCAGCACATATTTTGCTCAAACACGCAACGTAATCGTTTATACATGAAATTCATCCTTGAATATATTAGGAGCTTTCATGGCTGAAATTGTAAATACATGTATGATCAGAAATTAACATTTTGAGATAATTCACCCTTGTACACCCAGGGCTTATATTAGAGATGAGCAATTTTGGGGACATTTTGTGATGAACAGGACAAAGTATTGATGCAAATATGTCCTTAACAATTGCCGTGCACAATAAAGAACCTGTTTTCACAGATTAAACATTTATAACAGTACTATTTTTGAAGTTAAGAACTTTTTCCAGAGTGATTGCATATTGATAGCATCATGTTAGCTAGATCTGCTGAGTTCTGCATCTGCAAGTGGTAATGGTTATAGTAAAAAATAAAGCACTTTGCGTAGTTTTAGAATACATTATCCACTCTGACTAAAAAATGGATTGTTTTATTCATTGCTTCATTTGCATTTTGTTGTCAGTGATAAATTGTACTTCATTAATTATTATTATTATTATTATAATTATTATTATTATTGTTATTATTATTTTACAGTAAATATTAAAAAAATGTTTAGCCTTTTTTGCTTCTACAGTTCAGCTGAAATAACGAAAATTCATTTGGGAAATGTATAAAACATGTTTATGCATTAGTTTGACACTGGTCTCACTCAACTGCAAGGCCTATAAGGTTGAGGTTTTTGTGTAACAAAATGCCTCCAGACAGCATATTATTTGTGGTCCTGCAATTTAAAGAACACTGTGCACCTTGTGGTATTGACTCTCATCAATCAGAGGGTTTACATGTATTTACTGTACCCAAATTCACAAAATTAACCAATTTAAAACCCTGTCTACTGTCTTAATTTCCTGTGCTGTCAAGTCATTGACCTGATAAATCCACATGTTTAGTCAACTTTACAGGTACAGTAAATATATATATGTATATAGAATTGAACCTCTTTAATCTGCTTCGGCAACACATCAAGCTTTTTTGGTCTTAGCCTGTGAATAGTCAGCCACCTCTTATTTGCTCTCATACTACATGTACATGAGGTGGCTGTATTCACAGGCTAGTTTGATCTCTCCATGTATTTTGGCTCTACTATAATATTACTCCTCTGGCAGCCTATTAGACCAAAAACAGCCTCAGATTAACATAATCTAATAGTGATTTTGTCTTGAATATAGAGAAGCAATGTCTAAACCAAGAGAAAGTGGAGGACCTGAAGAATTACAGAATGACATAGAGTCCCTGTCTGAACCAAGTTGTAGTATTGCACATCTCAGTGCCTTGGAGCACTGCACTGATGTTTGTGAATGGACTGTAAGTGCTTGAGTAGGTTTATGTTAGGAAAAAACAGTCTTATAAAGATTATTATGTAACGTATTGGTATACATGAAAGAGGAAGAGTTGACATCATCATGTGTTTTATGTTATAGGAAAATGCTGTGAATGGACGTCACTTATGGATGGACACAGACACCTCTGGAAACTCTTGTTACCTGACTGAATGTGAATCTCTGGTAAGAATTAATAATTATTGCTTACAAGTACAGTGGAACCCCATTCTGTGGACACCCACTTAATGTGGATACCCCTTTATTATACAGCTAATTTTGTTTGTCCTGATGAAAAGCTCATATTTTGTCCATATAATTAACCTGCTTTTTATGGACACTCTTTGAGACAGACAATGGACACTTTTCTGTGTCCCCAGTGACAAACTCTGATACATCATTATCAACCCTGCTTATGGACATATTTAAAAAAAAAAATCGTACAGTATTTTAGTCTGCGAGCACTGAGTGAGTAGATGTACAAGTACAGTTTCCATGGATTAAACTTGCTGCAGTCAATGTTACAATTGCAGAAGAAAACTAAACGATGGTTTAGTGCTGTGCAATTTTCTCCAAGAGTATGATAAACAACTATTAGGTTTCTGTAGTTTCAACTTATTAAGGCTAATGTACAATTTAAACATAATTTTGTTTGCTTTAAAGATGTCACATGGATTTGACTTCATATCTGAGAGCCCGCTTAATATCGACACCTGGATAATACAGACACTTTTTAATGTCCCCTTGGTATTTGTATTAACAGGCTCCCACTGTAGTACCCATCTTTTAATATTAGACAGGAAGCAATGAGTAAATTTGTATCTTGTACAGTAGGTGGTGTTCTGAAAGCTTTTTTTTTAAAATGCATAACACCAAATAAATGTAACACCACGGACCATCATGCCAGAGCTGAGTTTTTGAAGTCAAATCTTGGATCATTTGTTACAATGGGGGGGAATGAGGGTGTGTGTGTCTTGACCCTAGAGAGAGGCACCAGTCCATTTGAAGCTTGTTGGATAATGCTATAGACTAGACAGAGGCCCCATAACCAGTGGGGATACACGTTTGCTCTCCAGCCTGCCCACATGGATTCATAATTTTTGATTTTTCAAGGTCCACCATTTAGAGTTCAGCTGGCTAGTGTCAGGAATACTACGAATCATGGACAAAAGTCTTGGGACAAATTTACATTTCAGGTGCTTTTTCACACGCGCCAAGCAAACAGTCAGGCGCGAATTCATCTACACTTGTTCAGCCCCTCTCTCCCCCCCCTCCCCCCCCCCCCCCCTCTACAATGTTGGACAAGTGTACACGCTCTATTTCTCCAGACAACATTGTATGGGGGGCGGGGAGGGGGGGGGGGGAAGAAACGGATAACAGTCCTTTTTTAAAAACTCCGTTTTAAAAACACAAAAAATTAGTGCAATTACACAAGTGTCCCAAGGAATTTTGTCCAGGATTGTCTGATTTTTACGTCTCATGGAAAAATGCACAATTACGATGTTTTTTGGCCCTAAATACATTTAGGGCCCGAGAGTGTGAATATCTGAGTTAAGAAAGGCATTTCTTAGAGCTTTTACCCGGCTTTTCCGTATTTTTTAATGGTTTTGGACCCGCCGGGAAAGGTGTTGATCTCACATAATAAAGAAACTTTTGTATGTGATGGCGGTGATAATGGAGTCGCTTGATTTGGATACGTAACGAACTGTTAACATTAATGTACAGTTCTTCAGATCCTTCAATATTTTTAGCAACGACAAATCTGGTATTTAAGCCAATCTTAGTGACCACCTTAACAGTTATTACAGCTTGTTTCAGTGAGTACAAATTATAGTGAGGCGCTTTACTCTTCGGGTAGTGACGTCAGCGTTCACTGGTCATCGCGCAGTACTCAGCGGCGAAGAAAGACAGTGTTAATTCAATTTCCTCAAAGTATCGACTAAGAATGCCAGCCAAAATATATTTTCAACACAGCAGTTATGGTCCTTTTTGGAAATAAGTTCACAAAGTCATGTCACAGCACGCTGGCAGTAAATGCAACGGTTCTCACTAAATCCAGTATAGAAGAGTTAACTTTAAAACAATTCTTAACAATGAAAAATGAGAACCGTGTTTGCAGAGCTCAAAATTAAGTTTTTCCCAGCAATAAAGGTGTGGAAGATCGATTTCCAAATACAGTTGACTTAACACGTCTTAAATGTGAGCTTTTGGAAATAGTTAGGCAGATTTTAAGGTTTTAAAGTGAGTACCGTGGCTGAGAACCGTTGAGTTATGCAAATAAGAAGGGACCAACTCATTGCGCCTGACATCAAAAAATGTCACACAATGTCATTTCGGAAACAAATAAAGGGAAATGACTCCCAAAGGCTGAAAACAACTTTCAAATGCTTTGTTCGGTACCTTTTGGGTGAAAGTAGTGTTTGCGATGCACGCTCACTGCCTGCATGCATCACATATTCATGATACAGTTGACTTCGAAATTTGACATTTCCGCGCGATTTCCAGGAGCGAAGACCTTCTGTTTTTCTTAAAAACCAAGGCTTTTGCTCGCTGTTCGACAGAAATTCTTGTCTTTACACAATGATCTATAATGCCCGTTGCTGCTTTTAGCGTTAACCATGTTTGTCCCTTCAAATACCGCACGCGCCATTCTGAGATAGAACACTTAAAATTCCGATTTACACCTCGCGTGGAGAAAAATTAAAAAAGAAAACAAAATGCGTTAATAAACCACGAAATAGCTCAGAAACAGTCATTGTATAACGATCTATTAACAGAGTCTAGAAAAAACACATTTAGAATGTAGAAAACCACTGAAAAATGACGTTTTATTTCTTAACTTAAATTCAGACAATCATGGACAAAAGTCTTGGGACAAATTTACATTTCAGGTGCTTTTTCACACGCGCCAAGCAAACAGTCAGGCGCGAATTCATCTACACTTGTTCAGCCCCTCTCTCCCCCCCCCCTCCCCCCCCCCTCCCCCCCTCTACAATGTTGGACAAGTGTACACGCTCTATTTCTCCAGACAACATTGTATGGGGGGCGGGGAGGGGGGGGGGAAGAAACGGATAACAGGCCTTTTTTAAAAACTCCGTTTTAAAAACACAAAAAATCAGTGCAATTACACAAGTGTCCCAAGGAATTTTGTCCAGGATTGTAGTATATCTTTAATACTGTTAACAGTGATATACTTTGTACAGGAGTTTAGACAAGTGAGCAGGGAGCATTCACTAGCATTCTTGTCAGCCACACCTGCTGACACAGTGGGTTGTATTCTTAATTTGCACGAGTGCATGAACAATCTAAGGGAATACGATGAGGATTTACTCCAAATATCTATATGCTCCCTTAGTTGATCTGCAACTGTGAAATGAGCACAAGTGCCTTAAGCATATAACAGGCCATCTGATAGGGTGCGGAAAAAAACTGAAAATTATGCGGAAATTTTCGGCAATATTATGCGGAAGAAAGTGACGATTATGTGGAAAAGACGCCAGATTATGCGGAGATTTCTACAATTTAATAAAGTTGCTCCCATGGCTTTTTCCAACATATAAAACACACGTTAACGTCTTACCGATAATTTTAGTCCTTTACGACCCGTTTGACATTTTGCTGCCATTCGTGGACACGTATTTCTTCGTTCAGCGCAATTTTTCCATGGTTTTCGAAGGTTTTGTGTTTGTCCGAAGCTTAGTAACCAGGCATTAAATCGGACGAGAAAAACTGGACACCACTAGAACTAGAACCCAGGCCCATCACAAGAAGATGCATGGAACGCCTGGAGGCTTAAAATTGTTTACGAACGAAAAGACATGTTTTTCGTCGCTGTTTTGGGTGAATAACTTCTTCAAAATGATCAATCTCTTCGATATTCTTGCTTCTGATGATGGTAATCAGTTGATTTCTCGCTTACATGTAGCAATTTTCTAGTTTTATGCGGAAAAATGCCCCAAGGATGCGGAGGATGCGGAAGTAGGCGAATTATGCAGATCGGCACCACCGCATCCTTTCAGATGCCCTGATATAATGTAATAGGGCATGGAAGAAAGGCTGTTGATCCTATTGTTGAGGGATTTTCCTTTTACGTTTTCAGTGGGATGGCAACTGGTTCTCACCACGCAGGCAAAACATTTTGAAATGAATAGGCAGGCAATTTGCCTGGTGCCCAGCCCTTATTGAAACCCTTGTAAATTATCAACTGAAGTTGTGAATGTTTTTGCCACTAACACTGACCCAAAGTACTGTGAAAGTTAGTGGAGCATGAACAACTATCTGGATGCAGCCAGATAGGTCACTTAATTTAAATGAGCTTGTTACAGTCACCTCCCATCCAGCAAATTTATTTTCTTTATCACTGTGATATTTTGCTGTTGTAGAAATCAGGACTCAGAAAGAAGTGTTCTGGTAAGTTCTTTGTTTACTAACATTTAATCCTGATAACTCAAACCTTTAATTATTGGAAATCAAGATAACTCCTGATAACTCCATCCTCGAGTCTTTGGGTATCAGCTTCCCCCAAGCTTTGGGCAGTATTTTGCCCCCTTCATTTGTGCACCTGCCAATACTCTTGTCCGATCCGGTGCTGGCTTACTCAGCACTGGGGAGATAAGTGAGGCTTTCAAGGTCACACATTCACATTTGACCTGCCAGTACTCTTATCCGTAGTGGGAGGCCCGGTGGCCTCATGGTTAGTGGGCTCGTCTCCGGATCGAGCGGTCCGGGTTCGAGCCCTGGCCGGAGACATTGTGTTGTGTTCTTGGGCAAGACACTTTACTCTCACAGTGCCCCTCTCCACCCAGGTGTATAAATGGGTACCGGCGAATTTAATGCTGGGGGGTAACCCTGCGATGGACTAGCACCCCATCCAGGGGGAGTCCAAATACTCTCAGTCACTTAATGCTAAGGAAACTGGGATAAGCTCCAGCCTGATGGGCCACTTGGCTCGCATGCAGACTTTACCTACTCTTATCCGTTTCCAGTGCAGGGTAGTGCTGGTGATAAGTGAGGCTTGAAAGGTCAGCGTACTTGCTATTGTTATATTGTGATCAAATTGGCCTGCCGATACTCTTGTCCATTTCCAGTGCTGTAGTGCTGGTGATAAGTGAGGCTTTAAAAGGTCACTCATTACAAATAAACTCACCTCCTTTGACAACCGCAAGGTTGTGTCTCCCCACATTATGCCAAATGATGTGTGGCTTTCTTTATTCATTCATATGTGTGCTGTAATATTAACAAGCTATAATATAACACACAAGTGAACTCCCACGGAACAAGGACATTAAATAAATGTAGTTTTTAATTTTAATGTGAATTTTCCTTTGATCCATTCCACAGCTTGTAAAATTATTGTTCATGAAAAATGTATTGAACAGCTGTATAGGGTGAGTTGAAAAGCTATAAAATTTAACCAATTTCAGCTATCAAATAACCAATTTCAAGACAGCAGAATGATATTGTACAGTTTCAGATATTTTTGTTGATAACGCTGTAAATTTTAGTCTTTCCACCTACTCTGTCTGAGATGTGTTGATATCATTGTTAAGTGGGTTGTCAGAGAATACTTGACTCACCAACTGTGTGATAACTGTTTGTTTCAGATAAACTTCAAATGCAAACCAACATTTAGGGAAATCCATCCCAAGTCTTCCCATGAGGTAAGATTTTAAACCTGTTAAAAACTTTAAATAAAATTATTTTAATTACCTTTAGTTAGTCAACTAGATAGATTTGTTCAGTGTACAGTTAAGTTTGGTTATTTATTACACCTTACAGTTTTTAGTTGTTAATTGTCAGATGATTTGAATTCTATTTTTAATAAGGACCATTAGTAAAGGTAAGGAACAGACCTCAGGCTGCCTACATGTACATAGCATTTTTTGTTTACGTTCCCTAGGCAATAATGCAGATTCAATTAAACAACTAGGTCCTGGTGAATTTCTGGGCTCAATTATATGTACAGTATCATCTGATTGTCTTATCACTTGCCCACCATTCCTCTAGTTTGTGAGTCCTTACTGGAAATCAGTTGAATCCTTGACTGTGTTTTCAAAAGCTGTGAGTTTGATTGAAGTAAATTAAACAAAATTGATAAAATTTATGTGTTTTCCACTCAAAGCTGATTATGAATGGGGCTTTGTAGTGGGACTGTGCATTACTCTACGTCTCCCACCTGAATGTTTGGTCTTGTCATGTTTGCAAGGCACAGAGCAGAGGTAACTTAAAATTCTCACCAATGAAAATGGCATGTCAATGAGAGCATGAGTTTAGCAGACATTCATTATAAAGGTAGTTACGACTGTCACAGTGGCAATTAGTGTCAATTCTCAAGCAATATATTTCTTCACTAAAGAACAGTTAGCCTGCGAACAGTCCTCCTGGTTCGGTTGGGTTTAAGGCGAGATAGCCGAGTGTAGTCTAGGGCGAGCGGGACGAGCCGAGAGCGGTCTGGTGAGGAGGGAGTGCGCAGGGAGCCTGTAGACATTCCATTGATGCCACCGTTCCATGATACCAGCTCCTGGTATCAAGATCTGATTGGTTGAGTCGATGACTGTTGACAGCTCTGAGATAAATAATTGACAGATCTTGACAACTGCTTGTAAATTAGCATAATTCCTTGCCGAGACCGTCAACAACGGCTTCCGTGTGCACTGCACAGTTCACTGATGATGAATTTGAAGCAGCTTTGAGCAATTCTTTGCAACATTTTCGTCATATCTCTTGTTTGAAACGTGAGTAGAAGCTATGCCTCTAAACTGTGGCGTAGAAGCGCGATGTTTTCGGAATTCTACCGACTGGTTTCGGGAAGAGCCTAATTTTTCAATTGCTACCGCGTCTATGATGGTAAACAGTGGTAAATAAGATAGACAGGCCAAACACAACTCCTACGGTTCATGCCATTTGTTGATTTGCCGTGTATTTTTCGGTCTTTCGACCTTTTTGTCGCTTCACTCTTGTTCATGAAAGCATTTCGTATTGTGTTATAAGGAGAAAACTAGAGCCATTATATCGTGCTATGCGGCAAATTTTAAGAAGTCATAGGTTTGCATGATTTCCGCTGTTATCTGCGTGTTGCTTCGTTGAGTTTGACACCTCTATAATTTGCCATGTGTTAGAGTATTGTTTTGGCTCATTTCTATTACAAGTATTTGCTTTTAAGGGACAAAATATGACATTTACCGTGAACGCAGAGTTGCCTACTCGCATTCTATATTGAGAAGCCGGGCCCGGCTATGATTAGAACTGTTTGCAAGTACAGTAGGTAGATTCTTATCACGGGTGTCATATTTGCCCTCCCACGTTTTCCTTCGTAGCTTACTTTGAGAAAGCTATAGGCTTGTCTAGAGAAATTCTAATGTTCGTTACAGCTATCTGATCGAGCTTATGTTCGTGGAGCTGGATGTATAGGTTTATTTCTCCTTTGATTGTTCTGGTGCCACAGGATTTAAATTTAACTCATTACGCGCAAGTCTGGTCGACTGTGTTGCGTGTTGTATATACCATAGTTCGGCTTAGTTCTGATTGTAGACCTCTTAAAACTTGCCGCCCAGCACGATCTAATGGCTCTAGTTTTCTCATTGTCTCGTAGGAGTCTTGTTTGTCTACTTTATTTACTATCAATTATGGTAGACTGTTATAAAAAGCCGATTCATCAGCGCGGGGAAACCCATCAATTTTGACAGGTTTAATTACCTCCTTGACAGATATGTAACAGGCTAATCACCAAGGGGCGGAACGGTACATTGAAAACAATGTCTACAGGCTTCCCTGCGTCCCACTCGCTTCGCTCGCGGAGTCACGACTCCCACTCGCTCGCCGAATTTTTTTTTTCCGACCTCGCTAGGGAGCCTGTTCGCAGGCTAAAGAACAGTTTCTCAGTTTCAGTTCCTAAATTGTATTGACATGTGAACTTGTTAAGGCATAATTTCTCTACTGGTGGCTCGCTGGTTTGGGTACCTGTCATCAGTTGGAAAAGGAAGATTTTTACCTTGTTTTGCAGAAAGCCATCTGGGTTTATTTGTCATATTACTGGACTCCAAGAATGCTACTTTCCAGTGTGGCTTTCCACACAAACATCTTTATGGGCAATATTCCTTCTCATTTTTTTTGTTGTTGCTGAATTAACCTCCTTATATACGCTGGGTAAAGTGGCAGTTTCTATTTCACTATTTTAGATATGAAAGTGCAAGACCTTGTTAAGTAACCAAAATAAAATCTGTTGGTTTTCTAATGGCTGCTATGATACCAAATAATAATATAATAATTGTTTAGGATTTGAGGGTTTATTATATTTGTGTGAGATTGATTGGGTTTTTGTTTTAGAGTAACGTCCGCCATCACTGGGTTCATCGACGGAAACAAGAAGGGAAATGCCATCATTGTAGCAAGGTAAGATTGTTGTGTTATTCAGTCATGGTTTCACAGCTCAAACTTGTGCTGCAATGATACAGTACGGATGCAGCGGTGAATCACAATTATTTTTTGTCATGATATGAGTATTGATTTTACAACAAAGTATTGTGATATTATGGTATTGTGATTCTTCATGAATAAAAAAGTCTACAACAAAAATAATCTTTTGTGACTCCTTACCCAACCCAAGCCCTTTCAGAGCTATTTATTAAACAATGGAACCCATGAGAGGGAAAAAAGGTTCCATCTTGCTTTGTATTGCTTTGCATGCTTCTGGTCACATACCTTTCAAGATAGTGGCACAAAAGCATGTGCAGTTCCAATTAGTTGTCAGCTGACACAGTCTTGTGCACCCACGAAAAAAACACATTATTTTGTAGCTCTTCTTCGTCTGTCAGTTGTTTGTAATTAGTGATGGTAATAGGACTGAGTGGAGTACAATTTAGGGAGTAATTGGGTGAGTAATTTCAAAATCGGCCGAGCATGCAGCGCAAGGCCGATTTGAGATTAAGAGCACGATTACTACTGAATTGTAGGACATAAAGTCCTATTACTAATTAATCGTAACAATAACAAAATTTGACATGAATATGACAGTAGTATAAACTATTTGACAGACTAATATATTCAAGTTCTAAGCTCAATGCTGTAAAAGATAACCCATTCAAGTGCAACTAGCATGCTCTTAATGATGTGTATTGTCCAATTATTCAGGCCTGACGCATACAACTCTCCAATTACAAGTGCATGATGTGTGCAACTGTCCAATATTAATGCTCAAATCAGGGCTGCTGATGACCAATCAGATTCAAGATTGTGTTATAGTTACCATTAATGACGTATCATATCGTGTATCGAGATATGTATTGTATCAGTGCAGCCCTAGCTCAAACATGCTTCTAGAAAACTCAAATGAAGGGGCATTTTGTTGTCCTTACACAAACAATGGGTAAACTGTGACACCAGTAATATTCTGCACTACCCACACAGTGTTTTGGGTTGGCATCGCAGCATATAAGTGGTATTCATTTTTGAAATCGGATGCTCAAAATATGCACATTATTTTGAAAACTTCAGTTTATTGCTAAATGAAATCTTTCATATACTGTTTGTTTCTTGGTTTGGTGCAATTTGTCAGCTATTTACTCTTACTTATACTATAGTTCGTTTGGTTCGTTTCGTTTCCATCGTTTGGATCGTTTCTATCGTTTGCAATGTTTCTATCGTGCGTTTCGTTTCTATCGTTCATTTCATTTCTACTTTGAGTACATGTATCGTTTAGAACAAGGAATACAGAAAAGTTAATTAATTTGTTCCATTTATAACATTTGCCCATGAGGTATACCCCCAGAATTTGCATACATACTTGACAGTTTGGCACAGTTTAGGCACGACTTTGGCGCATTAATTATATGTCCAACGAATGTACATTTTTACATATTTTAAGAAGAAAAAATTGAGTTTCTTCCAACGCGTAGATAATTTTAATTAATGAAGATAATGTTCAACATTCGTTCAGTACAAAATGCAGACTGTAGAATGCATTGTAAAAACGTGCAAAAAGTTTTAAGTAAATTTACAACGCTTGAAAATGGTACTTGGAAGACTGTCTGGTGAAGTATGTTTCCTCCCAAACTGAATCGGAACCACCCTACTCTTCCTAAAATTTGCGTGACAAGCCAGTGCAATGAGAGGCTTGGACTCACTGAACTTGGGATCAGCTGAAGTGTCGTGGTTTACAGTGCCAGCATTATACTCATGTCATGTCAACTTCTGTTACATTTAGGCGTGTTTGGGAAGAAAAATTGATTCTAAACTACAAACGAAACTTTGGTGCCTTCATATTGAAAGCTAGACGGAACCCAGACGAAACGTCTGTGTTGACTCATGTTTGTTGACTTTTGATAAGATACAATTACAGGCTGACCAATCACAATCTTTGATTCCCACGGCTAGCAAAATTCCACAGTGAATGAAGCAGGATGCGTTTTTCCTACGATTTATATATATATATTTTTTCTTTAAATGCGTTAACAGTTGATATATCTTATTTTTTTGCGATGACATTTATTGTAGCCAATAGAGCAAATTATGTTGACTTCAGCAGAAGACAGTAGAAGTTTTTCAACAAACACTTGAAATTATTGAAACTTGAAAACAGATGATCGTTTTGTTTACTCTTAGCCAATTTTTCGCGGCGTGAAGGGTCCCTGGAAATCTCCCGCGATGTCAACCGATGACATGGGTCTTTTGTATAATTTTGGCACAGCTTTGGCACTTTCTTGTGTACAAATTGAATAGTTAACCAGCTTTATTAATTTTCTGAACGTTAAATGGAGTGTGGTAGGTGTCATATTGTAAAATAATTCTCGTTTGATGTTTTGATTAAGAATTTACGTCTAGACGAAACGGATTAAACGTTTGAACCAAACGAACGATAGCAACTAAACGTTCCAATGAAACGAACGATAGGAGGCAAACGAACGATAGAAACGATAGAAACGGAACGTTTGGCACGATTTACTCTGGGAAACCAAACGCACGTTAGACACGTTGTAAACGCTGCAAACGCTGTAAACACAACAAACTCTGCACCATTTACGATTGAAATGTAACGCCGCCTACGAGAATTTCAGTGAGTCGTGTGAACCTTTCTCCTCGTTCCTCGCTAACCCGGCAAAAGACAGGAGATTAAAACGGCCAACACCACAAGCTGATATAACGGAGCATCTATGACTGCGATTGTTATCGTTTTTATTCAGTCCATAACAAAAATATTTGAGTAAAAGCTGGACATTTGTCAATGATTAGCGAATGTACACCAACACCGTGCGCATGGCCTACCCAGATTTCCTGTCATTTTTTCCCCCCCCCCACGGGGTTTTTTCGACAGGTTTTTCTGGCCGCCGTTCTAACCACGATGTTTGTTAGTGGTTGCTAAGCTCTAGGTATGTCTTATTGTCGCGTGCTGTGATGGCGATTTCTGTGAAAGGAACGGTTTTGTATACGTGTTTTTTCATTATTGTACGCTGGTGCTCGGCCGAAACATGCAAAATAAAATAAACCTAATGGTTCAATGTATGGGTTGTCTGTTGTGTAGTGTAGCTGAAATCGGTGCCTATTCCATTATATTCGGTGCCTATTCCATTATATTCGGTGCTTATTCCATTATATTGGGTGCTTCCTTCGTTATAGTCGGTGCTTTTTTCATTATGTTTGGTGCTTTCTTCATTATATTCGGTTCAAACTTTGTTTGGTGTTTACTTCATCATACTCGGTGCTTACTTCATTATATTCGGTGCTTACTTCATTATATTGGGTGCTCGCTTCATTCGGTGCTTTCTTCATTATGATCGTCACCAGTTTTCCAATAGGTCAGTATAAAATATGAACTACGGACTGCAGACTGCGGACTACAGACTACAGACTACGGACTGGTATAAATCACAGACTATACTCAGGTATAAAACACGGACTAAGCATTACGGACTGGGTATAAAAAATGGACGCGGGTATAAAACGCGGACCGAGCATTACGGACTCGGTATGAATCACGAAGAAAGGTTCTACATTGAATAAATTCTCGCACGAACGTTTTCATAAATAGAAGCTACCTGTAATTTATTATAGAAGTCTCATTTGCCGAAAGTGCCCGCTCATAGGTTCAGCCATACTCGATTGCCTAAAAAAAATTAGAAGACACTGAAAGTCACAAAATTGACGAGCTGTATGAATTTTGGAATGTTTCAAGCCATGATTAAATGTTTTGAAAGATCAACAGTCGAGAGAATTGAGGAGAATTCGAACGAATGTCCCGCTGTATGTATGAAATAAATACACATAAATATGGCCATGAAATGAGGAACAAAAAGTAGATAAATAAAAGAAACGACATTACACAAGGATAGCAGCTCTGTACTCCTTAATATTGCCTTGGAAAAAGTAGGGGAAAAAAGAAAAGTTCTTACAACACAGGGTATTCGTATTTCGTCACCCACCCAAGTACTATCCCCGCCGAGTAGGGCTTAACTTTGCTGAGCGGACGAAACATGTTGCTGTCCTTGTGGTATAGTCACTCCACCGAACGCATTGTTTTAAATTTCTAAGATAAAAAAGGTACCAAAAAGAGAAAAAAAGGTATCTGATGCTGCATGGCTGGGAAAGTAGAGAACAAAAATTAGAGGAATATGAAAATGAGAACTACTACTTGCTTTTGGTGATCGGACAAGTGACACTTTCCATATAATAATTGCATCAAGGAAATGACAATTTTGGCGCCATAAATGTGATTGGTTGCGCATGTACTGTCACCCAAGATGGCCGGCATTGGAGCATTCTCGTCCCCAGAGGTTGTGCTCCTTTTGGTCAGCACCAAGAATTGCGACCTCTGGCCCGTCCAACGACATTCCGGTTTTGAATGGCTTTGTAAACACAATAAATTGAGACCAGAACCAACCAGATTTGTCAGACTTGACTCTGAGCATGCGCAGAGTGATGGGAAGTCCGTGAATTGCAGACTTCCAGAAGGAGTGCGGCCTCTGGGGACACCGGAGAATGGCATTCGAGGTAAGGGCTGCGATATATGGTTTTATCTTGCAAAGATTCGATTTCTGGCAAGAGAGTACATGAGGAGATGTAACGCTGTTGAAAACATTCACATTCACAAAGTTATCGGTCCGTGAGACCGAGTTACCTTTGTCCGAGAGACCGAGACTGATAGCTTGTCCAATCACCAAAAGTAATAGTTCTCATTGTCATATTCCTCTAGTTTTTTGTTTTCTACTTTCCCAGCCATGCAGTATCAGATATTTTTTTCTTCTTTTTGATACCTTTTCTCATCGTAGAAGTTTAAAACAATGCGCTCTGTGGAGTCACTATGGCACAAGGACAGCAACATGTTTCGTCCGCTCAGCAAAGTTAAGCCCTGTTTGGCGGGGATAGTACCTGGGTGCGTGACCAAATACGAATTCCCCGTGTTGTAAGAACTTTTCTTTTTTTCCCCTACCTTTTCCAAGGCGATATTAACCCTTTAATGCCCAATAGTTACTTATAGATTTTACTCTAACGCCAGATGATTTTACTCGTCAAAGGGAGACCCATTGGGGCACTAAAGGGTTAAAAAACTATCTCCTTTAAGGAGTGCAGAACTGCTATCCTTGCGTAATGTCGTTTCTTTTAGGTATCAACCTTTTATTCCTCATTTCATGGCCATATTTATGTGTATTTATTTAATACATACAGCGGGACATTGTTCGAATTCTCCACAATTCTCTCGACTGTTGATCTTTCAAAACATTTAATCATGGCTTGAATTCATACAGCTCGTCGATTTTGTGACTTTCAGTCTTCTATTTCTTTTTCGGCAATCGAGTATGGCTGAACCTGTATGAGCGGGCACTTTCTGGAAATGAGACTTCTATAATAAATTACAGGTAGCTTCTATTTATGAAAACGTTCATGCGAGATTTTATTCAATGTAGAACCTTTCTTCGTGTTTCATACCGAGTCCGTAATGCTCTTTCCGTGTTTTATACCGGGGTCCGTTTTTTATACCCAGTCCGTAATGCTTAGTCCGCGTTTTATACCTGATTATAGTCCGTGTTTTATACCAGTCCGTAGTCCGCAGTCCATATTTTATACTGACCTATTGGAAGACTGGTGACGATCATAACGAAGAAAGCACTGAATGAAGTGAGCACCGAATATAATGAAGTAAGCACCGAATATAATGAAGTAAGCACCGAATATAATGAAGTAAGCACCGAGTATAATGAAGTAAACACCAAACAAGTTTGAACCAAATGTAATGAAGAAAGCACCGAACATAATGAAAAAAGCACCGAATATAACGAAGGAAGCACCCAATATAATGGAATAAGCACCGAATATAATGAAGACAGCACCGCATATAAAGACATAAGCACCAAGTATAATGCAATAAGCACCGAGTATAATGAGTTAATCACCGAATATAATAACATAACTACCATATATAATGACATAACCACCCAATATAATAAAAATAAGTATCATAAGACAGTTCTGGCGTTCCATAACTTTTATCTCTAAATTGTAATGAACTTTGATGGTGTGAACAGGTGATGACAAATTTCCTAGTTGCTATGAATTTTAGATATTATATTGCCAACATGCTTTTCTTTCTTTGGCAGTCTTTCCAGCATAAGCTGTCCTTCAGACCAAGGTAAATCATGCAATTTAATTACCATTGTTTTAGGATAGCAACTGGTTGCATGGTTGTTTGGTATCTTAGTTTATGTCAAGGTTACAAAATGTTCCACATACTTTTAAACTATGGGAAATTCAACTGTAAACAAGCATTTTTATAGTTGTACATACCCTTCTTTGCTTAACCTTTTTTTTTAATCAAATGTCTATTTTTCCCAACAGGATATCATTGCAATTAGCTGCTCATGGTGCAAAGCTGCAGTAAGTGTAATTCTTTACAACTATCAGTAAAATTATTCAGTTGACATTTTCATTTTGGAAGAGAAAGTATTGATAATCTGGTACTTTAAATGTCAAATTAAAGGAAAGCTCATTTAATATGGCAAGTTGGGGATGAAGATATTGAAACTTGCAGCTTGAAATTTTAGCAGCTCCTCGCACTAGCGGTTCAATTTTTTAGGAGCTTCAGGGCCTCCCATCCTCCTTCAATTCCTTTGCTCCTCTGAAAAAGATCGCTAGACTGTATAAAATATATTTACCATTATTGTCTTCAATGGTGTATACTATGACAGACTTGAGATCCAGTTGAGATGAGATTCCTGTTGAGTTCTCAAGTATTTATTGTCACAGAGTGCCTACCTCTACTCCGATCTCTACCATCCAATCTGTATGTATACAAATTTTCAGAGCCCCTTCCTAGCCCAACAATTTTTTCAGGGCCCCTCTTTCAGGTGTCTAAAAATTTTTGAACCCTCCCCCCCTTTCAATATCTTCATCCCCCCCCCTTGTCCTATTAAATGAACTTTTCCTAACGAACATGTTGGTAAATCTTTTTCAGTATCATAACAAAGTGGAGTGTTTCAAGATGCACAAAATAGATGAAATGTGTGACTTAGGAGCTCATGCAAACCTCATAGTTCCGCCATCTTGGGTGGTTAAACTCCCAAAAAGAGTAAGGACTTTCTTGTATTTTTTGTCCAATTTGTATTTAATAGCACATACTACTATTTGCAGTAATTATATCTAAAGTTTAACAATTAGTATAGGTAATCATATGGTTTCGAGTTCAACTTGGAATTAATTTGCTCGAGTGAGTTTTTCAAAGAGCTAAATTGCAGGATCCGCTTCAGCAAGTACAATTTCAACTTTTTGAAAACTCGCAAGTGTAAATTAATTTCAAATTGAATGAGAAAAAACCATATGATTACTTATTAATAATATAAACTTGAAAAAATTCACTTAGAGGAAGTACTGGAAGATCTTTCTTGAAGCCATTTTTTCGTATTCTTTTTTCAAAGTTTTCCTACAAAATTTTTGTCATCATTTTGCTTGATATCATTGGTTTAGAAAATTTCCCAGTGCCTTTCAGCAAATCAGAATCCAGAATTATGATGTGTAATTTGCACTTGTGTTACACTTTTTGCACTGGTGTTATACTTGAACTGTACTGCTCTTAGCCAATCAGAATCTAGTAATTTTTTCACGTATAATTAACAATTAT
>JAHPZR010013076.1:0-25342 GCA_019787425.1 Platygyra sinensis
AGTTGAGAGGACTTAGAATGATTGGCTCGTGTGACTGTCCGATTTACAGCCAACTGTCTGATGACAACTTTGCAGATTAATTAGAGCAAAATAAGGCAGCTTATGCATGACTCACGTTTAAGGAGATTGTATGTTAGGCTCTTGTTATCATCAAAGCGATTTTTCAACTGGCACTGCCTTCGCCATCAGGAAAGCATTTTCCAAAAACACGCTTATCACAAATGTGGTTACTATTCATCAACAAGAAATGCCAGTAGAAAAATATAGATCACTACCCTAAATGCTTAAACCAGCCATAGGGGCACAGTGCCAGCTCTCCACGTAAACCGGGGAATGTTTTAATAATAACTCCGAAACCACGGCAAAAATTTAAATTTCGGCTTATTTATTTACTGCGCCGTCTCTCAATAACATATGGAAAGCTCAAACGACAAACTGTTCGTTTTTTGCTACCGTCAAATGTTCAGCGGTTTCTCCCAGCTTCTGACTACTTCCGAGCACTGTTTCTTTCTCTGAAATGTGCTCAACGATTTGATTACCACGAGCTCGGCAGTAGCCGGAGACGGGAAGGAGCCGACGAAAATTTGATTGCGAAAAACGCATTTGTCGGCCGAGCTTTGACTTTTTGAGTCCGCGTGTCATTGCAAGGCGCAGTTAAGTCCTGCAGGGACATAAGCTGGGCTATTCCTTTGCTCAACCAAGAACGAATCAAGCCATTGCTGTTAGGTCCGATAAATGAACAAAGTGACCCGGTTAGAAAATGGGAAAAGGGGTTACAGATAGGGACGGCGACATCACAGATACGCTACTGAGGGGGGTGTTGGGAATGTCGGTCTTGCGGATTTGACCAATTTTCGGTTTTCGCACTTAAAAACTGCGGGTTTTCGGTTTTGGTGTCTTGCGCGGTTTACAGGTTATCTCCAATTTAGCATGATGGCGGTTTTTCCGATTTTTTTTGGTCTTGCCAAGGAAGTTATACCCTGTAGTCGGGCTAAAACTGTAATTCCAAGGGACCACTTATACAGCGTTATACCGTTTCTTTTCTAGGTATGGATCACAAGCCTAGTCCTCTTCAGCAGCCATTATTTTGGTCTTAACGGCTGGCGGCTGCGATAATATCTTATGGATTTTGACATTACCGAGACTGGACCCTAGAGTTGCTATAGCTCGATGCCTTTTCCTCGCGGGGACAACATTGCGCTCACTCGCTCCGTTAGCGTGGAATAATTAAAAGCAAGGAGCGACTGTTTGATTGTAAGATAAAGTATTTTGGTTGTAAAATGTGGTTGTAAAATGTGGCATGTGGCATGTGCCTGCAGAAATGAAAATTCTGATAATGGCAATCAAAAAGCAACTTCGAAATGTGGTGTTTCTTTTAAACAAAAGTCACCTTCAATCACTTCATTGTGCAATTCTTTCTAGCTTTACATTGCGAAATTTATTGGGGTTTTGCGGTTTCTAATGGGACCTTACGTCCTCCTCGCTACTTACTCTGAAGCTAAAGTCATATCAAGACCCTGAAGGTTTTAGACATGTGCAGACTTGTTTACTAAATATTACCAGGTACTGCTTACAACAGCTTACTTCATTAAATACTTGATCCTATTTAAATATCTTGATTTAACACTACTTACTGTAAGCCTATGACAGTTTTCCATATCGCAAAATAGGTAAATATGTGGAGCTTGTCCTCTATTTTGTGACATTAAAAGACGCCTTATACTATTAATAGTCACTTGTATAATCCAACACAAAGAGCACATCACCTCTCTAAAGAGGCTAGTTGGAGCAGGAACCTGTACGTGAGATTCAGTGCGAGGTGCCTGTATATGTGTAAGAAAATACTATATTTTTTTTTCTTACGAAAAGTCAAGGCATAATATCTATATGTAGAAAAAGCCACTAAATGGCGTTGTGTTTCTGCGTACAGTACTTTCCAGTCTTTCGAGTCGAAAAATATATTTCTACCAATAAAGTAGGTGTATCTAATACATATTTGCTTGTTTTCCAGGTTCATTCATCAGTTGTTTCGCAGTCTACTCGTATTTACTGAGTGCGTCGTGCAGGGTGGACACGTCACCTCTGATGTCATTGGCTAATTTCATTATCTGGTCCTTAGAATCCAGGACTTCCACAGACTGTGTGTAGGGGTTGTAACGAACCGAGAAAGGCCTTGGAATTTTGGCTGCAAATTCCCTGATAGAAAAAAAAAATCAACAGAACCATTACAAATAAGACTTGGTAAAACTTGGTAGTTGATCTGATCAGCATGTGACACGGAAGGGCGTTTCTTTCTTTTTTTTTTTGTTTAAAAAAAAAAAAACTCTTGAAACTCTAAGGTAAAGTTAGTTGCAGCAACAAGGATAGAAATCTCAGAAGAGCACAACGGTCAAAAGGCAGGGAACAAGGCTATCAAAAACTTAAAGCTTGGAATCATTAAGTTACCTGACTTTTTCCTTTGCAGTTTGAAAACTGTCAGCTACAAAGTACACTGGTTGATACTTGGTTATAGGGTAGCTCTGAACTACAATCTTCTCTGGCTCAAATGGCCTCTTGTCTGGTTCATCAGTCAAACAGTACTACAATGAAAAAAAAGAAATACCACCTTATTGACATTTTCATGCCCCGTTGCAGACCACATGGTCTTAAACAAATATCGTATTCCCCTTATACCGAGAGCTAACCGTTAACAGGCTAACCTGGGCACTAGGCAGGCTAAGCTGAGTAATATTGAGATTAACAGGAGCGCTAGTCTGCAAATGTCATATATACCTTCTCACCAAAGTAGGTAGCAAATCAGAACGTGTTACAAGAGATTATCGTTTTAGACAAAGGACCTTAGCTGTGAGAATGACTTTATATGACCCAGTTTGATTTCAATCAAAAAACGAAACTTTCATTCAACTCACTTGCAGTTCACCAAAAGAAGACAACAGCCCAGCTCCGTAAGCCTTGACTTTTCCTTCTTGTCTACACAAACCAAACTCGATAGTGAACCAATAGAGCTAAAGGAAACAAGAAAAGTTGTTAATCTAGCTAAAGCAGTAAATTATTTTTTCAAAGCAGTAGTGCAATGTAAAACTCACAAAAGAGTTACCTCACCCCCGGCTACTTAGACTTGCCACAAGTCGACCCCATGAATTTCAGGGTGAATAAACAAGACGAAGGGCTTTTCAGAAAGTCTACCGGCTACTCCGCCAAACAAAAAGGAAAAGAGGATGTGGTGGAGGAGATTTGAAAATAGAGAAAAGTAGGAAAACAAAATTGAACAGTTTTCACGTTTGGAGTGCAATTGATAAGGCCTTTTCAATCTTTGCACGCTAACTTATAGGTCTTCCAGCAAATTTCTCTGAAATCAAATATCATCTTGTAAGACCACAATTTACGGAGAAATCGTGAAATATGCACAACATGTTGGAGAGGCTGTTTAGGAAAATATCGCGTACTGAAAAGGTTGTCACGTTATTAAGGCAATGTTAAGATACGTAATGCACGTTGCTTAGCAACTACTCTTCCAAAACCACGAGCAAAGGTGATCATGGGTAATTACCTTTGATGGCACTTGGTGTTTAAATTCACCCGTAATTTCAAACCCAGATCTCCTACGGACAAGAGTGAGATCTCGCGTGACAACAAAGTATAACAAGCCTTACCGTTGCTAATTTGTCAATCCACTCATCTGGGGCTCCCAAAGATGCCAGACCAATCTCCTGTTGGGAAATAAACGAATACATGAATGCAAAGGATGAAAGTCACTTCCCGCCTAAATTCATCTCTGATTTGATTTGAAAGCCCCTTGGGAAAATCTTTTTTACCTGACTAAACTGAGCAAACTCAGGATCAGCAAAAAGTGGTACGTGGCCAATGAGCTCGTGTACAATGTCCCTAAAAACAAGACAAAAACGACGATTAATTATCACCAAGGGAAAATCAAGGTAATCTTGATCTTTTTCTTGAAATCACTGATAGAATCCAGGGAAAGCGGAATTAATGCAAAACAGCAAAGTTTCAAGGTGAAATTACAAGTACTAAATTAAAATCATTTGCAAGGATGTCGACAAATTCCATTTTGTTGAATTTGATCATAAAACTTGGCACTTCTCTAAAGTCAAACTTTCTCCCTCGCGCTGACATTTGTCTCTGTTCACAATCCCATTTACGATTATGAAATGGAATCTACATTTGAAGCTGTAGTTTGTAGCTTAGCACCCTACAAGAAGAGCCTGTACTTTCGACAAAAAAGCGATATTAAAACGAGGCTCTGTTTGAAGAGTAGACTGCGGACAGTCTCTCTTTTTTCTTCAGTTAGCCACGCGCGTGAGAGAGCGTGGCTACCGAAACAAGTGAGGGAGTCTTTCCCGTCTCCCGCCTTCAGACATGCGCGTGCGCATTCTCGCGCGTTTTGTTCGACGGTCTAAGAAAAAAGAGAGACTGCTCGTGGTCTATTTGAAGGGTGATTTCTTACGGACGACTGAACAAACGATCAAGCACGAACGAACGAACGAACGAACGAACGGCAGTTCCGTAGTTCCCTAGTGAGTGAGTGAGCGAGCGAGCGAGCGAGCGAGCGAGCGAGTGAGTGAGTGAGTGAGTGAGTGAGTGAGTGAGTGAGTGAGTGAGTGAGTGAGTGAGTGAGTGAGTGAGTGAGTGAGTGAGTGAGTGAGTGAGTGAGTGAGTGAGTGAGTGAGTGAGTGAGTGAGTGAGTGAGTGAGTGAGTGAGTGAGTGAGTGAGTGAGTGAGTGAGTGAGTGAGTGAGTGAGTGAGTGAGTGAGTGAGTGAGTGAGTGAGTGAGTGAGTGAGTGAGTGAGTGAGTGAGTGAGTGAGTGAGTGAGTGAGTGAGTGAAGGAAGGAAGGAAGGAAGGAATGAATGTGTCAGGGTATTTAGGTTAAATAACTAACACTCACATGATAAGGATAAGAATAAATAAATAAGAGATATTTTCACACATGCCAAAATATTTCTAAGGTAAAAGTATTTGTGAAAAATAATTTGCACATCAAGCAATAGATCAATAATATTATATTTTCCTCCTCATCCATCTGCAAGAGAGTGTATTGACATAATAATACAGAATGTTGATTCTTGTTTTTCTTTTCGTGTAACCATATTACTTACGGTTCAGGTGTGTACATGGGCGTTGAACCATGACGGATGTACTGAGTTGCATGAAACACACGGAAGGCGAGGCCAGCAAGAAAATCACGTGATGACAGAAGACCAGCTACTGGACGAAGACTGAACCCTGAACACTCTAAAGAAGACAATATACGCAGTAAAATTAGTACAAGTAACCTTGTTACATCCAGGATTCTTTTGTAGTCTATAAAAGTAAGTGGGTACTTGCAGGTGAGTGATAGGTGGTTGATACTTTTTTTATTGTGTATATGAATCAAAGCTTCCAGTCTGTTACATGCCTCCTTACTGGGCAAGATTCTTACAGGTAGCCAACGCTCCTTACCGCCTAATAAAAAGCAAATTTACCAGTTTGTAATAAGTATTTCCAGATTGGGTTTAAATTTAAGGATGGCCGAATCGGACTCCAGTTATGTTCAATGGCAAGTTGTTCGAGTTCCCTTTAGTCTTGGCCGGGGTAAAAAATAGTGGTAATTTGTTACAGAGACCGGTACTTTGTTGTCACTTTGTTCAAGGATATTCGCAATAATAATACCTTTTAAAAACTTTGATACTTCATCCTGCTGTGGAATGTTACCCAGCCTGTGAGTACAAAGAAGAACAACGATTCGGAATCCCATTCCTAACTACATTTCACAATTTATTAGCGAGCAAGTGCGCGTCTACAGTTTTACAGTTTACATGAGGCTGGTTTTTCCAATCAGCAGAATCAAACTTGTAGGGAACAAATGGAAAAACTGGGACCATAACGCACACCATGTGGTAGAGTCAAGCCGATCAGTGAAATTTATAGGCTAACCGTAGTGCCATTTCGCTATTTCTTGTTTAGCGTGCGAGCAGGCTCACCTTAGAGTCACGAGCGCGAGCGACGAAGAGGAAAGCGATCCACGGGGAAGGAGTCTGGCGGCTTCTCCGCTCGATTTCGCGCTCGCGGCTACGCCGCGCGCTTGTGCTTCAATTCTCGCCTGCGCTCCAACGTGAGCCTGCTCGCAGGCTATTTCTTGTTTTAAGCATGCCCTCTGAGTATTCGTTAACTACTACGGTACCACTTAACCCATTGACTCCTGGAACTTTTTGCCAAAAATGCGTTTTTTTGACATTTTGGTGGTTTCGAGGCTGGATCTCGGCCAAATTAGCTTTAATCTGGTCGAAAATGCACTTGCAACACGACAGCTAGCCCTTCTTGCTACTAGAATCGCGTTTTACGATATTTTGGCTCTGGCATGCGTCTTTAGGCTTTTCGATTTTTGAATTTTTCCCCCTTTCCTTTTTCTCCTTTTTCTCTTTCTTTTTGCTGCAGCGATTGACCTTCTACTGGGCTTGCTTGCAGTTAAAAAAACTTCTAAGAAAGAGTCATCGAGGTGGGCAATTTTTACCATGGAGCAGCTAGGTGTAGTGGCAGGAAATTTTGCTCTGAGTTTTTCACTCATCTTTTCAGCATTTTTGTGCATATCTCAGGCTAAATTAGGCCGATCACTCTGATCTAGGCATCATTGGAAACATCGCTTCCTCCTGCAGAAGTTGAGTATAGATGATGCCAATTTTGGTCAAAAGTGATGACGTCAGAAGTGGAAGAAAGGCCAAGGCTCGTCACGGGCGATTACGGGCGGAATAGGAGTCAATGGGTTAATAACTATTGCATAAGAACAGACGTACCTGTAGCCGCAGTTTTGCACCAAAAGTGGCCACACGTAATTGTGTTCACGACAAGCGTGAGAAGGATAGAGCTTGGTTAGTTCAGTAAACACCAAATTCCTAGAGGAAAACAGCATGTCTCAAACGAAGTACACTACTGTCGGATAGTCATATGGCAATGTAAATGTTCTCTATGATAAACTGCAGTCACTAATTTACAAGGTGAACAGATCTATGATTTTAACTGTGCCCCCCTATCCTATTCAGTGCTTTGCTTTAGAGAAAGACCTAAGCCGACCAATACGTTATCTCGTAATTATACCACATTTTAACAAATAGATTCCATGTTGCTGTGCGTCTGTTCAGTAATAGATCACAGATGACGTAAAATGTGGTAAGAATAAAAAAGTGGCACACAACACGACAGCCAAGTGTGTCACTGATGTTATCACATTTTGATGTCTGTGATCTATCACAGAACAGATACACAGCAACATGGAATATACTTGTTCTAGATAATATATAAACAATGAAAAAAGAATATTTATGACAACATCTCTGCTACTGTCCTTTGATATGTGAGAATTACAAAATGTGAGAATAATTTAACTTATTATGATCACTGATGGAATTTCATTTCCTTACCATGTCTTAATCTCATCATCTGTATACTCCACACGAGGGATGGGCTCACCACTGCAATAATATTTGCAAATAATTACACGTTATGCTTTACCATAAGATCATTTTGTTTGAATTCATGAACTAACAAGGCATACATACTGTCTATATTTAATTGCAATGTCGGCAAATTCCTTTCTGCGAGCTCGGTATACTTCATCTGTGAAGCCCTTTAAAAAACAAACCACAACAATTTCATCATTAAAATTAGTAGTGAAGCCTTGGGGCCAACTGGCTCCTAGCTGCGGAGCTTATCTCAATATCCGTAGCATGAAGAGACTAGGAGTATTTCTACTTCCCGTGGATGGGATGTTAGTCTATCTCAGGTCACTCCCCGTAATTTGTTACGTTTGCCCACCTGGGTGGAGAGAGGCATTGTGAGAATACAGTGTCTAATGCCTATTGAGCACAGCACAATGTCCCCGACCAGGGTTCAAACCTACACCACTTGCTCCAGGGACAAGCACACTAACCATGAGGCCATATTTTTTTTCATCATTAAATTAAAGTTAATCACAAAAAGGGAGGGAGCGGTGGCCTCATGGTTAGTGCGCTCGTCTCCGGATCGAGCGGTCCGGGTTCGAGCCCTGGCCGGGGACATTGTGTTGTGTTCTTGGGCAAGACACTTTACTCTCACAGTGCCCCTCTCCACCCACGTGTATAAATGGGTACCGGCGAATTTAATGCTGGGGGGAAACCCTGCGATGGACTAGCATCCCATCCAGGGGGGAGTAGAAATACTCTCAGTCGCTTCATGCTAAGGAAACCGGGATAAGCTCCGGCCTGATGGGCCACTTGGCTCGTATGCAGACTTTACCTTTTTTTTTAATCACAAAAAACGTTCCTCACCATCTATGGTATACTGCCAACCCACAATGTGACCAGCTCCTAGCTGGCTTGATAGCTGACAGTTCGTAGAGCGCTGCACCAGTATCGCAGAGGTCACGAGTTTGAATCTTGTTTAAGCCAGAATTTATCTCAGGCTTAAATTTCACAGCTGCTTAAGTTGCGTACATAACAGTGTTGATCATTCCTGACAGGAGTTTACCTACCATCATACATTTAATTCTTAATTATTGGCAAAAATAAGAAGACAATGTATTTACTGGATGGTCAGAATCTAGCTCTGCTCCATAACTCAACACTCTGTTGGCAAATTTGTCCAGGTCAGCAATCTTGCGTGGAAACCATGGCACTAAAAGGGAACAATAAAAACACAAACATTTGGCATCCTTTTGTAGCTAAATGAAGCAGTTTCATTACATGAACCATTAGCCATCAGTGCTTTTATTGCAAGCAGTCTTAATATCATGATCAAAGCTCTCCTTTTAAAATATCTTGAGATCTTGGAGAGAAATTAACATGATAGTTTTTTCTCCAGTGGTTATACAATTATATTATTGACAACTGAAGGTCATGTGAAATTTAGGAGGGCTGCAAGGTAACAGCTTTACATAAAAGTAGTACTACAACACAGTAAAAATTTCCATGTTTGACTTAAGAGTAGAGTAAGTAGATCAGAAAAATTAAGCTAGCAACAAAGTTTCATTTGGCAGTTAGAGAAAATACCCTTGAGTTTGTAACTTGTTTTTGAATTCTCAGAATATGGAGAAGGTGAAAGCTACCAATTTTCTGAGAAATTTGAACAGCACATTTTCATTGGGTAAGTGGAATTTGTAGAAATAGCTTTTGAAAGTCATACATGTTGTTGTTGTTGTTGTTGTCATGAAATTACTAATTTATGTATGGAATGTACATTAGTTAATTAAAATAAAATAACAAATAAATGACACGTACTAAAGTAGAATTAAAATAATTAACTAGCACATGTCATGTACCGGTATTTGTTATTCTGACCCATTACATCATTACATACCATTCTGAAAATCAAGAAAAGGGGTAACTTTCTTAATTAAGACAAAAAGATCTAATTTTCTTAACATTACTATAAAGTCCTGACTTATTAGTCTGCACCCCGGGAGTCTGCAGTAAGAAGGCTTCAGTCACCTGTATATTTAATGTATATAGTATTCTGCCCCTCTGGCAGTGCAAATAAAAAAACCCAGGGAGCTACTTCCTTATTTGGGCCATCCTTATATATATATCGGCTATGGGATGTGCCACTTGGTAGGGTATGCCGCTTTTACACTTTTGTCTTGAACTAAGTTCACTGGACTGGAACAGGATTTCATTTTTCCCGCACATAAAAAGAGCATGGGTGATAGTCAGAAATTTTGAAAAAGCACAGACCTAAGAGGTACTGTTACCCCGTTTTGTGGGCGTGGCTTGAAGTTCGTTTCCACTCTAAGAGGTACCAATTCAAAAACGACACTTCACCTTGCACCAAGGTTCCATGAAAGCTCCTGCTGTTCAGGACCTTCTGAGGCTAAACACCCAAAGTGGTACCAAAACTCTCTTTTTAACCCCTAAAAGGTACAATGGGTACCCCTGTCCCTTTTTATATTGGAGCCCCCCCAACAGGCATTTTCCTGGAAACAAAGGTCTGCATACGAGCCAAGTGGCCCATCAGGCCGGAGCTCATCCCGGTTTCTGTAGCATGAAGTGGCCGAGAGTATTTCTACTCCCCCCTGGATGGGATGCTAGTCCATCGCAGGGTTACCCCCCAGCATTAAATTCGCCGGTACCCATTTATACACCTGGGTGGAGAGAGGCACTGTGAGAGTAAAGCGTCTTGCCCAAGAACACAACACAATGTCCCCGGCCAGGGCTCGAACCTGGACCGCTCGATACGGAGACGAGCGCACTAACCATGAGGCCACCGCGCCTCCCATTAGAAAAACATAGGCATATGAAAACCTCTAGACTTTGGTGGGCAGTGACCTACTTGCCTAAAAAAATTACACAATGTCTAAGTTGGTGAGTGTCAAAATCAGGACACACTGGACTCAAATTACAGTTAATTTCACAGTTAATTCTTAATCTGATCATCATGAAACTGTTATTTTGCAGCTTGTGCTCTGAAAAAAAATTTTCTTTGAAGTTGACATATTGTGATAAGAAACAAATCAAAATGTGGTTTAGTGTGGTCTGTACCATTACTGACAACGATACGCGTCATCAAAACAACAAAGATGAAGAAATCAAGTCGCACATAGTCACGCCCTGTTTTTCTTCACGGCGAAGAGCTCTGGGAAGGCATGAATTTTAAAGCATTACTTGACTATGGCCATGGTCTAGAAATGTCTGAAAAGCAAACAAGAGCCATCAAGGAACAGAAAAAGTTAGCCCAAGTAGCAGAAGTCCAAACAGTAAATTAGAGGAAAAGCAAAAATCTGAAAATAAGAAGTGTAACAGGTGTAGAAAAAAGGAGGACCTTGTCCAGCACTGAATGAAACTTGTAAACACTGTCACAAGGAAAGCCATTTTGCAAAAGTACATGCAGAAGCAAATCAAATTCCAAGAAAGGCAATGAAGTAGATGAAAAAGATGGTGATGAATCCACTGATAAATAATACACTCACTGTATCACTCTCAGCTCTATTAACGCATTAAATCACCATTGAAGACAAGGCAGTCACATTTCTATAATTTTGACTCATGTGCAAGAGTGAATGTTATTGACACGTTCCTTCAATCAGTTGAAAAACATGCACATTCAACCTTAACCTCAAAGAGGATCTACAACTGCCGATCAGATTATTAAGCCCTTCACAACAAGTGGTTGGCAAGTTTGAAGCCGAAATCAAGTCAAGAGTGTCACCAGCAAATTGATTGTCACCTTTTGCAAACTGTTTTTAAGAAAATGAGAGAATTCAAAGCAATCTCACTGCAAACCCTGCCAAGTGTCTGTTCAAGTACCACTCAACCATTGACTTTTTTGGTCATCACTTCTCTGCAGATGACAGTGCAGATGATAAGAAAGCTGCATCCCTCATCAATGCTAGTCCCCCAAAAATGCAAGTACTGAAGCATGGAGTTTCCTCAGTTTGGCACAATAATGCCTTGCACCTTTCAGAAAGGACTTTGCGTCCATTTCTGCTCCAATCTGTCAACTTACACAGCAGAATGCTAAGTGGGTGTGCAGAACAGAACAATAAAATGCATTTGTCTCCCTCAAAGCTTGCATTACAACTCCAGAAGTCATGAAGTATTTCAACTCTTCTCTCAAAACTGAGCTAATTGTTGATGCTAGTCCAGCCAGTTTTTATCACATTTAATATTATACCTTATTATATGGCTGTGTCTCACAAGGACTGGGAACTACCAAACTCACGAATTTGATTGGCTGAATTGGATATTGACTGCGGTCTAGATTTTCCCATCTAGACCGGCATCTAGATGGGTAATGTTTTGAAGTGAAAAAGTTGCGAACTAAGAAGCAAAATCATTGACTGTTTACATCTATCAATATTTTTAAACCGCGCAGCCGGAGGCTGGGCGGTTTCTTGCTCTGCCTTCGGTTTTTTTTTTTTTTTTTATAGTCATGTCGGTGACTATATCCAAACCTCCGCGGATGATGTCATTATCAGCCAATTACAGGCCATTTCTCAGTTCTTTTCGTCATATCTCCCCTCAGGAGGGTTTTGTCAAGTTAGCGAATTAACTGTTTAGACAAAAGAATGGCCGCCGACGGGAAAAATGTTTATTTGGTCAATCTTGGGCCAAAATCCTTCGGCGATGGGCGCAGGACATTTGCAAGGATAAAGCATCTAATTTGGTACCAGCTGCTGGCTACTAAGGCTGAAATTATCCAGAGTTAAGCTGTATTTTGGTTTTGCGTGCGAAACAGAAGATTTCGTAATCTGGAATTTTTGTTTCTGTTTACTTTCGAAGGGAATATTCAATGCGCTATAAAGGTATTACTTCTGGCCATGGATCACGCTGACGGTGATAAATGTAAGATCGTGTTTACTTCGCCAGAAGCTATGATGGAATTTTCTGGGGAAAAAAGTTAAAACTTAGCCTTTTATCATGTTTTAAAGAGCTCGTCATAAACCCTTTTAACATATGTAAATTGATAGTTGTTTGAAAGGTCAAGGTATTTTTTTCTCAGACATAAACAAAATTCTCCGATTACAAGTCACGTTAGACCCCCACTTCAGGCAAAGAACGTTTCCATATCTCAAACTGCCCTCTTCCTATTCACGTACACTTGCATGAAATTTCTAAGTTTCTTGACACAGAGACTTAGTTTCTGCTCAACAAATGTTGTCAAAGTGCAAGTCTCTTCAATTTTAAAGGGAAAAAAAAAATTAATCGAGACGAGGTGAACTTCAACCCGGGCCGCTAGCTCGGCAGTCTATCACTCTAACCACTAGACCACCGAGGATATGCTAGCAACAATTGGTTTAATTTAAGTACCTAATCGGAAACCCGAACGCTATAAAGACGCTAACCATTAAGCCCTTGCATTAACCCTAACCCTAATCAGTTTTTTCAGTGCTCAGGCTTATAATCAGTATTTACTTTGTGTACGCATCACAAGGTATCCAAGGGTGGTTTGAGATATGGCAACAAGTCCTAACCATCTTTTAAATTGTTTCCGGGTAATGTTTCCTCGCAAAACGTTGTTGCCAAATATTACGTAATATTTTTGTGAGCGAAAAAGAGTTAAAAAAGCGCGGTTTTAATTTTTTTAAAAATTCTTGTTTTCTGTAAGTTACAAAAAGCTGATGAGAAAAAAAAACTAAAGAGAACGAGCAAACTTCGGAAGAATTAAATTCGGCTCATTGCTGTTCTCAAGGAGAACGTCAGTACAAACCAGTTACATTAAACGAATTACGTAAATTGTACCTGTCTTTGCCATATAATAAACATCTTATTAACCAAGCCAAGTTGGTCTGTATGGGAGAATCTTGACCTCGGTCGTGTGTACAGACCTCACTGCATTCGGTCTGTACTTACGACCTCGGTCAAGATTCTCCCATACAGACCTCCTGCTCGGTTAATAAGAGCTAAATATTAAACAAATTAAAATACTTGGAAGAATAATTATTCAAACTACTGCTACCCACATTTTCAATAGCTTAATTGATCTGGATCTATCTCTTTGTAAATTATATCACACATGTCTATTGACATAGACTATATGTATATCACAAATCTAAGTTTACCAACTTACCATCAGCCATGTCTGATGATCATGAGTTGCAATCAAACCATGACAACAAATTAGTTGTACACAAGAAAAATCAAAAGATATATTAGTAAATTAACCAGAATTGCACCAACCTTTTATTTTATACATCCATGAGTTACATCACATTTACTTTATTTGACCCACAATTCAAACCATAGGAAGTTCTACTGAACACAAAATTACAGTACATCTGTGCAGGTTATGAACACTTGTGCTGGTGAATACAGTGCATGCTACATTAGGTGATGGCATCAGTTTAGTATTAAAATTAGCGTTATTTTCTAGTTGTTGTAAGTTTCCTTTATGTTAGCTGGTACTAAATTTACCACTTATTTAAAATCCTCTTTAACTTGTAAATTGCTTCTTCCTTATCTACATAAAGGTAATTAACGTTAAGTCTGCATATGAGTGAAGCTAAGTGGCCCATCAGGCAGCTGCAGGAGCTTGTGGTGGATTACGTAGCTTGAAGCAATTAAAACAATTTGTAGTCTCCTTAGCTGGATGGGATGCTAGGCCATTGCAGGGTTAACGCCAGCATTTTTTTATACATCTGGGTAGTGAGAGGTGCTTTGAAAGTAAAGTGTCCTGCCCAAGAACACATTAACACAGTGTCCCTGGCCAGGGCTCAAACCCAGACTGCTCCACCAACCATGAGACCACCACGCCTTCCTTACAGTATTCTATTTATTTAATTAGTTTAAAAATGTTCTCCAACTACTATGTACAAAATTTAGTGTTAACAAATTGTTGATAGTCTTGATGATCAAGGCTATCTTATTTGATGATCTTATTCGACCCAAAAAAATTATATTGCTTTAAATCACTAAGGATAGCTACCCAGTCTTATTAGCCCATAAAGGTTATTTGGGACAGCCATGTACTCTTTTTATTTTAAAGTTATTTTAATGTTGTTGATCCAAATAATATGTGGCAAAAACACTGGTGGAGAAGCCACACCATTTTACTCAAAAATTTCCTCAAAAATTGGTGATTTGGCTTATCTGCGAGAACGTCTGGACAACGTGCCATACATTTGCATAAATAGATCTATCCGCCGAGTGTCAACCGAAAGGTTGGCCAACATATCGGTCGACACTTGGCCGATATGTCGACCAATGCATCAGTCGAGTGTCGGTACATATGTCGACTGATATATCGGTCAAGGGGTGCACAAAATACACATGATCCATATTAATATTGCTTGAATTTACATCAAACGTTTTCACAAATGAAAAAGGTAAATTAACCATTCTGACTACAAAACACGGCCTTTTGGCAAGTTGCACAACACAGAAAGTTTATTTTTTGTCAACCAATGAAGGCCACAATGAACTAGCTGAGCTACATATCAGAAAATTTATTTTCTGACCACAGATCTGAGGGTCATAATGGCCATTTACTGAGCTACAAAACCTTCTTTCTTGATAACGCAGGCTTTAAATACTTAACGTTGCTTGTCGATGAAGGCTAGCAGGTGAAACTACATATGCATGCATGCAGTTTTGCAGAAATCATACACACATTCTTCAATTGTTTACGGCAAATATGTGACTGCGTGAATGAGCTCACGATGTAATTTGCCCCTGCTGGGAAGGGACGTGGGGGGGGGGGGGGGGAGGGGGGCAAATCGGCGAACAAATCCGTCCAAAAATTTCTTGTTCCAAACTGGATTTAAGGCTTGTGTTAACACTACAAGAATGCTACAATATAATTTTAGAATAAAATTTTCAATCTTTGAAAATAAATTCATTTGTTAAAAATTACAGTGTACAAAAAATCTTATGAGCTTAAGCTAAACCATGCTACTACATGTACAGGTGGCACTGGGCTGCTATCTCAAAGTCAAACTATTCTCCCTACGACAGAGTGACAGACTACAGGATCAGAGAGGTGCAAATGGCATACAGGGCATTTGCTTCCATGACATTTAAGTTTGCTTTTTGAAAACATTACTTAATATTAATACTAGGTATATCATGTTTTCTTGTGAGGCACTCAAACTCAAAATTGCTTTTTAAAAAATTTTTATTTTAAATATTTAATTTATCAGATCTAATAACATGGGGATTTTGGTGGGGCAAATTGAACTTTAAATAAATTATTTAACTAATATTTTACTTTTCTAATGTTTAATTCGATCATATTAATAAGCTCAAATCACATTGTTTCATACAATAACTTCAAAATCAAATTTATTTACAAATTTGTAATTTGCCTATGTCAGGCAGCTCTGCAAAACTACTACTGACATGTAAAAGGTATTATAACTGTGCAGAAACAGTGTGACCATATATAAATGACTGATCAGGTTTTACACATGAGTGAATGTGAAATTAAGTTTTTGAGCAATATTTTAGTGGCAGTCACTTACAAACATGGTTCCTTATTGCCATCAATATAAAAAATCCCATATGGTGATTTTTGATCTCTTTCAGAAATTTAATTAGTAATAAGATAACTTCACATTTAACATAGACTAAATAGGTGTGCAAAACATAATAAATTATTAATAGTAAATTATTATTAAACTGTGCAGGTGAAAAAAACATTTTTGCAACCTTGAAGGGAATCAGTATAAAACTCCACTAAAAGCTGAAAACATTTACAGTGAGGACACTCGAACCGTGAACACTTGATATTTGTTTGTACATTTTTTTAGTGACTATAGAATGCGGGCTCGACCTTTTGATAAGAGTATTTAATGTTTTTACACTTACAAAATGCGAAACATGTAACACTATACATCATAAGAAGAACCATTATTTCTTAATTGTCAAAAAAAAAATGTACAGAAAAATGTCAAGTGTTCACGGTTCGAGTGTCCTTACTGTAATTTGTCACAAGGTGTAAAAAATATTCTTGTGAGAGAGCAAACCACTCCTGCCAGTTACACCTGTCAGTTATCTTTGTGTCCTATAGATTGACATGCATAGCAGACTCATGTAGGCAAGTTCCCCACACAATTCATCTTGATAACCAAATATTTATTAATAAGTATACCACAAGACTAGCTGCAGGCTGGGCAGGAGTAGTTTGTCATCTGTAACAAGAATGCCCAAGGGGATATCGAACTCTCATACATGTATATCATTAAAAAGGTTAGGGATGCTCATTGTTTAGCTCAGGGGTATAAATCAAGGATTCTGGTCTCACTTTAGGTGTTTATTATGAAACACCACACACCTTTTTAGCTATGAAAGGATCTTTCAGGGTGCACTTGAAGAAATTGTTAGTAATAAAATCACTCTGACACACTCAATTCTGTTTCTAGGCTCAATTTTCGTTCAATTTCAGTCTACTAGAACACACAGCCTCCTTTCCTGAACATTGCTGAACAAAGCTGCTAATCAAACCTATTCTGTTTAATTAGTGATATCTTTTCAGGGTGAAAGAAAGTTTTGCCACGCCCAGATTGGTCTCCTTTAGAGGTTTAATTCAAAATTTCCAATGAGCATCCCAGTGACCTTTTCAGAGGAGGGACCCCCTCCTGGGCAAGAAGGGCCACCTTCATATCAAATTGGTTTTCACATGGTAGTAAAAAGTTATAAAACTCATGCATCTTCATTCTTGTAAGTCAATGAGAAGGTCTTCACAGAATGTCAGGGAGAAATCAACAAAATTACATTCTGTGACTATTTCAATTTCAGCTTCTAATTCTGGGGGGTTTTCTAGATATGCATATATATAATTATATTCAATGGTTATATGAACAGAAAGGCTTTTAAAGCACCATATACATACCTCCTCCTCCATCTTCTGAGTGCAGAGTTATTGACAAAGCTTGATCTTTCAAAGCATTCATGAACTTTTCAAGCTTTTCTCCTTGGAGTTCTTCACAATCCACAAAGAAATCATACTCAGTCTTGGAGCGCTTAGATGGACGTGATTCAATGTGCGACATGTTAACACTATGATCCTGTGAACAGTGACATAAAATATATCAAGCAATCAGAAATATATTGCTTGGCTTTTCCAACCCATTGTTACTATACAATAATTTCTTCTGCACACAAATTTCGTGTATTGGGTTTGGATGCATGGTGACCCCCATTTTTCTTTCTATAGATCAATTGCTTTACCGATTTTTTCCATTTTAACCAAAAAAAACCAGGAAATCTGTTTGTGAACAGTTGTAAATATTTTGCTTTTTTTGCTCTTGAGTGGACAAAGTATTCTTTATGTGTGGATAGGCTGGGTTAAAATCTCTTCTTTATCTAGGCCTATTGAACCTTGAAAAACAGCACCAGCACAAACTTAAATGAGTTGAATTGAGTATGTTTGTCTGATTTAAATTTTATTAAATGTAGCTTTCTTTATGTCCGATAGTTGTAGGCATCTTAAAACAATGAAAACCTCCAAATGCACATAGTCAAAGGAAAGGAATGCTTCTACCTGTATATATTTCTGTTTAAATATATATTCCATAAACATAATCATTTTGATAATTTTTGTCTGTCAAGACATTTTCAGAAGTTGGCAAGTTTTTGTCACTTTAGGAATTCCCATCAGTCTTGTGAACTGACCCCAGACAAAACAGTTTTGACTACCTTATAACCATACCATATCTGAAAAATTCCTCCACTGTATATGTGCAGCTAAGTTACCAAAATGTCATTCTTCTGGTGCAAGACAAGATTCTAATGGCAGCATTTGAACTGCTCTAAATTGCGATACGAAAGGTTTCCAGAAATTTCAAATAGAAGACAACAGAACCTCTTAAATGACTATCCACGCTCTCCGATCCCCCTCAACCTCAACCTCATGTCCTTCCCCTGACACCCATCCCCTCCATCCCAGTAGCCTTTTTCATCTTTGTTGCTTAGGAGTTACCTTGGTGTAATTTGTTTCGGGTTACCTTCAGAAAATGAAGTTGTCATCAATTTATTATTATCGAATTTAAAATTTGCATATTCAAAAGAGGTGGTGAAATTTGCTTGTCTTGTGTCGTCATGCATAACGGCCTTTACTCGTAGACTAGAAGTACATATTTAGCTTTAGTTAATAACAAGTAAAAATAACTTTACATACTATATAGCGCCATTCCTACGCTCGTGGCGCTTAACAAAGAAATGTGTAAAACTACTACAATCAGCAATACAATTTAAGACTTGTATGAACAAAGAGCAAGGTTTAATAACTAAGTGCAGTTCGAAAATACAATGCCTACATTATTTGCAAATATGTTACCTCAAAAAGTTTAAGAGCCCTAGCCAGGGATCCAACTTTTTCTTGTAGCGCAAACACTATTGAAGTGTGCTTCTTTTCTCCAGTTTCTGCCTGATGTTTCTGCGTAAAACAGTACCATTTAAGCTCTCTATAAGTTTGTGAAATAAATAACACCATTGTCTTCCCACTCTAACCTTATTGTAGGCGGATTAATTGTAAACACGATCGCAAAACAAACTTTCATTTTGGCGTTTTTCTGTCAGACAAATATACAGAGCCAACTCAGTTGTTGCAATAACAATCTGACGAGAAGTTTAACTGGAAATTACCTTTCGAATGCTTGCATCTTCGTCCGTATCAAAGTGTTTTCTTTTTCCCGCTACCGCTGCGTCCATGTTGTTCGTCTCGGTCGAAGAGAACTGCGCAATGCTGACCACGTGATCATAACCTGGGGGCGTGAGCGGAGGTGTGGTTCCCAGTCTCACGAATCAAGTGACGACCCGTGCCCTCTGAGAAAACCCGTGAACTTCCTGGTGAATGAATACCGGATGGAGTTACCGTCGCAACAACCAACGCTTCTTTAACTGAAAATAATGATTTTGGCTGTACACTTTCACAAAGATTTTTTCTCCAGCCTTCATTTTTCACTGCCAAAAGGCGTTTTTAAAACATTTAACCAACCAGAATAGCACAATGTTGACAGGTTCTACCAACCCTACACTCTAGATTAAAGTGTGGACCGGATGGCGGAGGATGGCGGATAGAAAAATGCGGATGATAAAATGTGGATAGAAAAATGCGGATGATAAAATGCGGATGGAAAAATGCGGAAGATAATATGCGGATGAAAAAATGCCGATGACAAAATGAGGATGGAAAATTTTGGGTGACAAAATCCGTAGGAAAGGAAATTATCTCAGTACAATCATGACGGCAGTAAATTATATTAGAGTGCAGTTTTTATTGAAAGATGGTTTGCAAAGGCTTTTAGAAAACAGTCCTAAGAAAGCACCCGCGCTGATTGGTTACAAATCGTGTTTGTATAACTCGATCGAGACATAGAACTAGCGCGCCCTGTTGACGTAGTGATGGCGCGAGCAAAGAGAATTTACATTTTGAAATCAAAAGTTAACAAGTTTTCCTTTTTCTCGTCGTGGTGTTTTCTAAAAGAAATAGAAAACATGTACTTCATGTTTCTATCGAGTTATACAAACACTCGTGAAAGTTTGGGAGAACTCGAAAAAGCTGTGGAAACACTCGCCTGCGGCTCGTGTTCCCACAGCATCTCTCGTTCTCCCAAACTTCCACTCGTGTTTGTATAACTCGATAGAAACACGGTACATGTTTTCTATTTCTTAAAGGCAGAGAAGTCGTGACAGAAAGATAATGTATTTGTTTTCTCCGGCTGGTGGTGAAAAGTAGAGAGAGGACCCTGGGAACTAGGTTGAGAACTAGCGCGCGCTGTTGACGCAGTGATGGCGCGAGCAAAGAGAATTTACATTTTGATAATCAAAGTTAACAAGCTGTTTTCCTTTATCTCGTCGTGGTGTTTTCTAAAAGAAATAGAAATCATGTACTCCGTGTTTCTATCGAGTTATACAAACACTCGTGAAAGTTTGGGAGAACTCGAAAAAGCTGTGGAAACACTCGCGTGCGGCTCGTGTTCCCACAGCATTTCTCGTTCTCCCAAACTTCCACTCGTGTTTGTAAAACTCGATAGAAACACGGTACATGTTTTCTATTTCTTAATTACAATACAGGGTTGGGTTGTTCGAAAGCCGGTAAACGTTAACCCAGGATTAAACGTTAACTGCAGCATTATTTTTTCTTGTTTAAAAATGTTTTTCACCTCTAACGTTTGGTGTAGTTTGATATTACTACAGCTTTAACCTCCAGGGCAAACAATATAAACAGAACACCTCATCAAAAAGGTACAAAACTGAAATCAAAATTCTCGGTAACCCTGGATTAGCTTAATCAGGCTTTGAACAACCTGGTCCTGATGGAACCCTGCAAGCACTCTGATTGGTCAAAAAGTCATGTTTTATCGGAGGGTAAAACATAGAAAAGGCGTGTAAAATCTATATATCGTAAAGCAAATGAAGAAGCCTAAGCCGTGTATTCCACTTTGATTGAACACTCCGAACATTTCAACTTTCAGCAATTTCCGAACATTTTAAATGGCGGCCGTGTTTTATCACAGTGTAATACAGGCTTAATAGGCTTCTTTATTCGTTGAATAAATTCCATTGTCCGTGCACTTCCACTTCCGCTAGATTCACCGGCCTTTGAGGTCGTGTTGAGAATCATTTCATAAGAGCAATAGAACACTTTTTCCGTGTTTACATAGCCCCATCTAAACATTCGAGGAGCTGGGAGAATTCTCGAAAGTTATACAAAGCCTCGACGACGTCTTTTGTTTGTATAACTGTCTCGAATTCTCCCAACCCTCCATCGGGTTTTTCTGTTTTTTGATTGAATGTAAAATATTGGACTTCTCCCGGCCTAAATTCTGTAAGATGGTTTGGTTTATTTACAAATAGGACTTTCAGGAAACATCGTAAGTTAATTTTCCTCACTGGTAGGGATTTTGTTATCTGCATAGTGTCATTGGCAATTTTCCATCCGCATTTTCTATCCGCAATCCGCCATCCGCCGCCATCCGGTCTGCACTTTCCAGAGACCCCATTTAGACAGCGAAAATTTAGAGGTGTTTGGAAATGAGATGGAACTCTGTCTCAAGCGTTTGATATAAATTCTCAATCAAAATTAAAACCAAGAAGTAAAATGAGAAAAAAGTGACAAAAGTGCATCCTAGCTAAGATCAGAATTATAACCAAATTTCCTGTTCCCGCTGATTGCTTCTGCACATCCTTACTGCACTCACAAATTCACTCTCCACGTCATGCATTGATGCACATGCTAAGTAATAAAATAAACGAAGTTAGGGCTATGGTCATTGCTTTGGCTTTGCCTGGATTAACGATCTTTCTTTCCAGAAACTGATTTTATTTACAGTTATATCCAAATTGTCCAAAAGTGAACAACAAAAATCAGTGTGGGAAGTTAGAAAAAATTCAAGATTTCTGTCCACAGGACATCGAATCCTGCCATCTTGCAGCTGCAAGGCATGTGAAAGTATGGTCACTAAATGCAAACTTTTTCTTTAAGGAACCTCACCAGTTGACTAAGTTCACATAACAGGTCCAGTAAACAATATTTGGCCGAGAACAGTTGACTTCAAAGATGTAATATTTTTGGGCTTATAGACACTGTGACCTTATTAGCTAATGACGCCTGATTTTTTGTTTTGCTTTTGTTTTTTCAACTTTATTGGTCTAAGTCTCTCTCTAAATAAATAGTTAGTTACAGGTCTGAAGGAAACAAAAAAGGCCAAGACCAAAAGTTAAGGTGCAAGGAGTCCCACGCAAGGCACTTCCCAACTAAATCAGTAAAAATCTTAATGCATATTAAACATATTAAGCATATTAATTTCCATGAGCATGGTTTGTCAAGGTCAAAGACATTTGCTAGTGCATTTTTGTACAGATTAGTTATACTATTCTTAAAAGTCTTTAGGTTAAGAATTTTTTTACATATAAGGTTCCATAAATATTTAATATTGTGATTAAAGAAGGAGGACAAGTTTCAAGTTTCAAGTTTATTAAGAAAAATTAACAAAGTACAAAATATGATGTACCACTGCTTGCTACATGTAGGTAGTTGTTTTACAGAAAGGCATTTGCAAGTACTTTATATCACTTGATTGAGATGCTAAAGTGCCGCTGTGACTAACACTCATAATAAAACTAACATCAATGTCAGTATAGCCATATAAAGCCTTATCAAAAATACACTAATACTAAATCCATGACCTCACGGTCATATGTAAGTAGTAGCAGATCCAGATGAATCAGTCTCTCTTTGTAGGACAGTTCACCTTGCTTGATTTGAAGAATCCAGTGCATACAGTGGCTCTCCTCTGAACCCTTTCAGCTTTCTGTTTCAAGGTTGAGTGGTTGGGAGACAATTCTTCAAAATAATGCATAGCTCAATTTCAGATTTAAGGGTGTTCTCCCAGGCATGTTCTCTCCAAAACGAAGTCAGTGACCTCTCATTTTTTCTACATTTCTGACATACCCAACTCATCATTTTACAGTGGTAAAAGTTTCAGAAAAAAATAAATGCTGGATAATTTTTACATGAATGTCCTGAAGGCTACTGTGTAGGTTAATTAAGCTACCTATCATGTCAAAATTCAACACAACTTATTTCAATGAGTCAAAAATTATAAAACATCTATTTCTCTCAATTTTCACATAACTGTACATGCAGTTTCTCCAAATTATTTCCACAAATCAATAGTCACTTTCTGCACATCACCTCACTGAAAAACGTGAATAGAATGTCCTAAAATATCAATCATTAACACACGACTATCATTCAATACAGCAACTGAATATGGTCCAACACCCTGCCTGAACTGTTTTTCAATTTTACTTACAAACAATCCATCTGGTGTAAACAGCTGGAGTCTTCTGTTATGAAAGTCGCACACAATTAAATTACCATGTTTGTCAACAGAAAGTCCAAGAGGGCCATTTAACACTCCATTTCTATCTTCTGATGCCAGCTTAGATATATTGCCAATGTTAAATTCAAACTGCCCTTCCATACTGAACACCTTGACACAATTAGCTTCAAAATAAGAAACAAAGATCTTGTTCTGGTGACAAATAGCAAACTCAGGGGAGGTGCTACAGTCCGGGGCACTGAATGACCTCACTATTTCTGTTCCATTAGGGGAGAGGACTTTAACTTTCTTGTCGCCTTTGTCACACACGATTAAGTGATTGTCATAGCCAACAGAAAGACTGGAAGGATTTATCAGGTGCTCATTGCCTGTGCTGCTTATGAGATTACCAGTTTCACTGAACACAAAAATCTTGTTGGAGTCAAGAACAGTTACATCCCCAGAGCTTGTGAATGCCACTGACTTTGGTTTAGTCAGTTCCTCAGAACCATTCTGTCCAAATTCTCTCAGGTATCTCCAATCAGAACTGAACAACTGAATTCTCCTGTTATCACAATCTGCTACAGCTATGTTTCCAGTTCTTTTACTCACAGCAATAGAAACAGGCCAATCAAATTGCCCTTGCTGCCTCCCAGATGTTCCAAACTGAAACAAAAAATGGTGATTATGTGGCGTCGCTTCCACTTTCCAGGGACTGCCTGCCAATGCCTTACCATTGATGTCAATTGAAACAGTATGCACACCCACACTCTTGGGTGTGTAGGTCACCATATATTTCCCATCTTTATAGTCTTCAATGCTCTTGTTTAAGAGATTTCCTTGTGGGTCTACCACATTTACAGTCATCTCATCATCTCGGTGATAATACTGCTTACCTTCTTTGTCAATAATAGTGACCTTAAAATTGGTTTCAGTGTCCACATCAGTTCTTACAAGACCCTCTCCTTCAGCCACTGATTTTGAAGCATCAGCATGCGTAAGTATAACATGGCCCTGAATTAAGCCCTGCCTTGTCACTGCGTAATCAACATGTTGTGGATCATACAATTCTATTTTCTTTAGATTAAGAAATGTTTCACCTTGTTTTCTATAGCTACTGTGAGCCTGAAGGATTTCTGCACTCAGGTTCCTTTCTAGAACTGTCTCGCCATATTCGACAAAGCTATTCAACTGAGCCACAAGCAACTGAAAGTTTTCTAGTTGTGTTGAGTGGTCTCTTTCTTGTATAGCATGAATTTCATCTAATTCGGCATGGATAGTTGTTTCATGCTCACGAAAAACTCGAATATTTTCTTCAACTGTTTCAGTAACTTTCTTGTGGGCAGCAGCATTTTCCTCTCTACTTCTTTCCATCAGTTGGGCTTGTTTGTTCACTTTAGTTTCATACAAGACAACTAATGGTTTGAGTTTATCTATCACTGATCTCATTTGCATCTTGTCTTTGTTGGCACCTTCATGAATGCCTATCATGGTGTGTCGGTCATGATCTGCTACGGAACATTTCTGGCAAATGCAGACTTTGCATTGCACACAATAATATTTCAAAGGTTCTTTGGACTCATGGCATTGGTGTAAACACCAAGTGGGTGTACGGAGTGAGTCTAAGACTTGCGGTGCTTGCAAATTCTCAATCAAAACATTGCGATGACCAGAACCATTTGTGCGTTGATGAGAATCGAAACAAGCTGTACACATGAACCTCACGCACACAAAACAGTAGCAACTTGCCGTGTGCATTTCTTCGCAAATACTGCATCTCTGAGCTTCTGTACTACTGCCTCTGAGTTGAAGAATATCCAACAATCGATTGAGATGAAAAGATGTTGGTAAGTCGACCAGATTCTCTGGGATCAACACGGAAGTCCGACAAACGGGACAGTCTATTATTTCTTCATCGACTGGTATTTTCGTGAGGCAATTCAAGCAGAATGAATGCAGGCACGGGAGAGTTTTGGGATTGTCTACTGTTTCTAAACATACAGGACATTCTGCTTCTTTCTGTAGCTGCTTGAAAAGCTCCTGAGCGTCCATCTCTCTTCGACACTATCATGTGACTTGATCGGCTGAGCGGGTGATACCCCGGTTTCGAGTA
>JAHPZR010013077.1:0-23025 GCA_019787425.1 Platygyra sinensis
ACTCTTGAAACTCTAAGGTAAAGTTAGTTGCAGCAACAAGGATAGAAATCTCAGAAGAGCACAACGGTCAAAAGGCAGGGAACAAGGCTATCAAAAACTTAAAGCTTGGAATCATTAAGTTACCTGACTTTTTCCTTTGCAGTTTGAAAACTGTCAGCTACAAAGTACACTGGTTGATACTTGGTTATAGGGTAGCTCTGAACTACAATCTTCTCTGGCTCAAATGGCCTCTTGTCTGGTTCATCAGTCAAACAGTACTACAATGAAAAAAAAGAAATACCACCTTATTGACATTTTCATGCCCCGTTGCAGACCACATGGTCTTAAACAAATATCGTATTCCCCTTATACCGAGAGCTAACCGTTAACAGGCTAACCTGGGCACTAGGCAGGCTAAGCTGAGTAATATTGAGATTAACAGGAGCGCTAGTCTGCAAATGTCATATATACCTTCTCACCAAAGTAGGTAGCAAATCAGAACGTGTTACAAGAGATTATCGTTTTAGACAAAGGACCTTAGCTGTGAGAATGACTTTATATGACCCAGTTTGATTTCAATCAAAAAACGAAACTTTCATTCAACTCACTTGCAGTTCACCAAAAGAAGACAACAGCCCAGCTCCGTAAGCCTTGACTTTTCCTTCTTGTCTACACAAACCAAACTCGATAGTGAACCAATAGAGCTAAAGGAAACAAGAAAAGTTGTTAATCTAGCTAAAGCAGTAAATTATTTTTTCAAAGCAGTAGTGCAATGTAAAACTCACAAAAGAGTTACCTCACCCCCGGCTACTTAGACTTGCCACAAGTCGACCCCATGAATTTCAGGGTGAATAAACAAGACGAAGGGCTTTTCAGAAAGTCTACCGGCTACTCCGCCAAACAAAAAGGAAAAGAGGATGTGGTGGAGGAGATTTGAAAATAGAGAAAAGTAGGAAAACAAAATTGAACAGTTTTCACGTTTGGAGTGCAATTGATAAGGCCTTTTCAATCTTTGCACGCTAACTTATAGGTCTTCCAGCAAATTTCTCTGAAATCAAATATCATCTTGTAAGACCACAATTTACGGAGAAATCGTGAAATATGCACAACATGTTGGAGAGGCTGTTTAGGAAAATATCGCGTACTGAAAAGGTTGTCACGTTATTAAGGCAATGTTAAGATACGTAATGCACGTTGCTTAGCAACTACTCTTCCAAAACCACGAGCAAAGGTGATCATGGGTAATTACCTTTGATGGCACTTGGTGTTTAAATTCACCCGTAATTTCAAACCCAGATCTCCTACGGACAAGAGTGAGATCTCGCGTGACAACAAAGTATAACAAGCCTTACCGTTGCTAATTTGTCAATCCACTCATCTGGGGCTCCCAAAGATGCCAGACCAATCTCCTGTTGGGAAATAAACGAATACATGAATGCAAAGGATGAAAGTCACTTCCCGCCTAAATTCATCTCTGATTTGATTTGAAAGCCCCTTGGGAAAATCTTTTTTACCTGACTAAACTGAGCAAACTCAGGATCAGCAAAAAGTGGTACGTGGCCAATGAGCTCGTGTACAATGTCCCTAAAAACAAGACAAAAACGACGATTAATTATCACCAAGGGAAAATCAAGGTAATCTTGATCTTTTTCTTGAAATCACTGATAGAATCCAGGGAAAGCGGAATTAATGCAAAACAGCAAAGTTTCAAGGTGAAATTACAAGTACTAAATTAAAATCATTTGCAAGGATGTCGACAAATTCCATTTTGTTGAATTTGATCATAAAACTTGGCACTTCTCTAAAGTCAAACTTTCTCCCTCGCGCTGACATTTGTCTCTGTTCACAATCCCATTTACGATTATGAAATGGAATCTACATTTGAAGCTGTAGTTTGTAGCTTAGCACCCTACAAGAAGAGCCTGTACTTTCGACAAAAAAGCGATATTAAAACGAGGCTCTGTTTGAAGAGTAGACTGCGGACAGTCTCTCTTTTTTCTTCAGTTAGCCACGCGCGTGAGAGAGCGTGGCTACCGAAACAAGTGAGGGAGTCTTTCCCGTCTCCCGCCTTCAGACATGCGCGTGCGCATTCTCGCGCGTTTTGTTCGACGGTCTAAGAAAAAAGAGAGACTGCTCGTGGTCTATTTGAAGGGTGATTTCTTACGGACGACTGAACAAACGATCAAGCACGAACGAACGAACGAACGAACGAACGGCAGTTCCGTAGTTCCCTAGTGAGTGAGTGAGCGAGCGAGCGAGCGAGCGAGCGAGCGAGTGAGTGAGTGAGTGAGTGAGTGAGTGAGTGAGTGAGTGAGTGAGTGAGTGAGTGAGTGAGTGAGTGAGTGAGTGAGTGAGTGAGTGAGTGAGTGAGTGAGTGAGTGAGTGAGTGAGTGAGTGAGTGAGTGAGTGAGTGAGTGAGTGAGTGAGTGAGTGAGTGAGTGAGTGAGTGAGTGAGTGAGTGAGTGAGTGAGTGAGTGAGTGAGTGAGTGAGTGAGTGAGTGAGTGAGTGAGTGAGTGAGTGAGTGAGTGAGTGAGTGAAGGAAGGAAGGAAGGAAGGAATGAATGTGTCAGGGTATTTAGGTTAAATAACTAACACTCACATGATAAGGATAAGAATAAATAAATAAGAGATATTTTCACACATGCCAAAATATTTCTAAGGTAAAAGTATTTGTGAAAAATAATTTGCACATCAAGCAATAGATCAATAATATTATATTTTCCTCCTCATCCATCTGCAAGAGAGTGTATTGACATAATAATACAGAATGTTGATTCTTGTTTTTCTTTTCGTGTAACCATATTACTTACGGTTCAGGTGTGTACATGGGCGTTGAACCATGACGGATGTACTGAGTTGCATGAAACACACGGAAGGCGAGGCCAGCAAGAAAATCACGTGATGACAGAAGACCAGCTACTGGACGAAGACTGAACCCTGAACACTCTAAAGAAGACAATATACGCAGTAAAATTAGTACAAGTAACCTTGTTACATCCAGGATTCTTTTGTAGTCTATAAAAGTAAGTGGGTACTTGCAGGTGAGTGATAGGTGGTTGATACTTTTTTTATTGTGTATATGAATCAAAGCTTCCAGTCTGTTACATGCCTCCTTACTGGGCAAGATTCTTACAGGTAGCCAACGCTCCTTACCGCCTAATAAAAAGCAAATTTACCAGTTTGTAATAAGTATTTCCAGATTGGGTTTAAATTTAAGGATGGCCGAATCGGACTCCAGTTATGTTCAATGGCAAGTTGTTCGAGTTCCCTTTAGTCTTGGCCGGGGTAAAAAATAGTGGTAATTTGTTACAGAGACCGGTACTTTGTTGTCACTTTGTTCAAGGATATTCGCAATAATAATACCTTTTAAAAACTTTGATACTTCATCCTGCTGTGGAATGTTACCCAGCCTGTGAGTACAAAGAAGAACAACGATTCGGAATCCCATTCCTAACTACATTTCACAATTTATTAGCGAGCAAGTGCGCGTCTACAGTTTTACAGTTTACATGAGGCTGGTTTTTCCAATCAGCAGAATCAAACTTGTAGGGAACAAATGGAAAAACTGGGACCATAACGCACACCATGTGGTAGAGTCAAGCCGATCAGTGAAATTTATAGGCTAACCGTAGTGCCATTTCGCTATTTCTTGTTTAGCGTGCGAGCAGGCTCACCTTAGAGTCACGAGCGCGAGCGACGAAGAGGAAAGCGATCCACGGGGAAGGAGTCTGGCGGCTTCTCCGCTCGATTTCGCGCTCGCGGCTACGCCGCGCGCTTGTGCTTCAATTCTCGCCTGCGCTCCAACGTGAGCCTGCTCGCAGGCTATTTCTTGTTTTAAGCATGCCCTCTGAGTATTCGTTAACTACTACGGTACCACTTAACCCATTGACTCCTGGAACTTTTTGCCAAAAATGCGTTTTTTTTGACATTTTGGTGGTTTCGAGGCTGGATCTCGGCCAAATTAGCTTTAATCTGGTCGAAAATGCACTTGCAACACGACAGCTAGCCCTTCTTGCTACTAGAATCGCGTTTTACGATATTTTGGCTCTGGCATGCGTCTTTAGGCTTTTCGATTTTTGAATTTTTCCCCCTTTCCTTTTTCTCCTTTTTCTCTTTCTTTTTGCTGCAGCGATTGACCTTCTACTGGGCTTGCTTGCAGTTAAAAAAACTTCTAAGAAAGAGTCATCGAGGTGGGCAATTTTTACCATGGAGCAGCTAGGTGTAGTGGCAGGAAATTTTGCTCTGAGTTTTTCACTCATCTTTTCAGCATTTTTGTGCATATCTCAGGCTAAATTAGGCCGATCACTCTGATCTAGGCATCATTGGAAACATCGCTTCCTCCTGCAGAAGTTGAGTATAGATGATGCCAATTTTGGTCAAAAGTGATGACGTCAGAAGTGGAAGAAAGGCCAAGGCTCGTCACGGGCGATTACGGGCGGAATAGGAGTCAATGGGTTAATAACTATTGCATAAGAACAGACGTACCTGTAGCCGCAGTTTTGCACCAAAAGTGGCCACACGTAATTGTGTTCACGACAAGCGTGAGAAGGATAGAGCTTGGTTAGTTCAGTAAACACCAAATTCCTAGAGGAAAACAGCATGTCTCAAACGAAGTACACTACTGTCGGATAGTCATATGGCAATGTAAATGTTCTCTATGATAAACTGCAGTCACTAATTTACAAGGTGAACAGATCTATGATTTTAACTGTGCCCCCCTATCCTATTCAGTGCTTTGCTTTAGAGAAAGACCTAAGCCGACCAATACGTTATCTCGTAATTATACCACATTTTAACAAATAGATTCCATGTTGCTGTGCGTCTGTTCAGTAATAGATCACAGATGACGTAAAATGTGGTAAGAATAAAAAAGTGGCACACAACACGACAGCCAAGTGTGTCACTGATGTTATCACATTTTGATGTCTGTGATCTATCACAGAACAGATACACAGCAACATGGAATATACTTGTTCTAGATAATATATAAACAATGAAAAAAGAATATTTATGACAACATCTCTGCTACTGTCCTTTGATATGTGAGAATTACAAAATGTGAGAATAATTTAACTTATTATGATCACTGATGGAATTTCATTTCCTTACCATGTCTTAATCTCATCATCTGTATACTCCACACGAGGGATGGGCTCACCACTGCAATAATATTTGCAAATAATTACACGTTATGCTTTACCATAAGATCATTTTGTTTGAATTCATGAACTAACAAGGCATACATACTGTCTATATTTAATTGCAATGTCGGCAAATTCCTTTCTGCGAGCTCGGTATACTTCATCTGTGAAGCCCTTTAAAAAACAAACCACAACAATTTCATCATTAAAATTAGTAGTGAAGCCTTGGGGCCAACTGGCTCCTAGCTGCGGAGCTTATCTCAATATCCGTAGCATGAAGAGACTAGGAGTATTTCTACTTCCCGTGGATGGGATGTTAGTCTATCTCAGGTCACTCCCCGTAATTTGTTACGTTTGCCCACCTGGGTGGAGAGAGGCATTGTGAGAATACAGTGTCTAATGCCTATTGAGCACAGCACAATGTCCCCGACCAGGGTTCAAACCTACACCACTTGCTCCAGGGACAAGCACACTAACCATGAGGCCATATTTTTTTTCATCATTAAATTAAAGTTAATCACAAAAAGGGAGGGAGCGGTGGCCTCATGGTTAGTGCGCTCGTCTCCGGATCGAGCGGTCCGGGTTCGAGCCCTGGCCGGGGACATTGTGTTGTGTTCTTGGGCAAGACACTTTACTCTCACAGTGCCCCTCTCCACCCACGTGTATAAATGGGTACCGGCGAATTTAATGCTGGGGGGAAACCCTGCGATGGACTAGCATCCCATCCAGGGGGGAGTAGAAATACTCTCAGTCGCTTCATGCTAAGGAAACCGGGATAAGCTCCGGCCTGATGGGCCACTTGGCTCGTATGCAGACTTTACCTTTTTTTTTAATCACAAAAAACGTTCCTCACCATCTATGGTATACTGCCAACCCACAATGTGACCAGCTCCTAGCTGGCTTGATAGCTGACAGTTCGTAGAGCGCTGCACCAGTATCGCAGAGGTCACGAGTTTGAATCTTGTTTAAGCCAGAATTTATCTCAGGCTTAAATTTCACAGCTGCTTAAGTTGCGTACATAACAGTGTTGATCATTCCTGACAGGAGTTTACCTACCATCATACATTTAATTCTTAATTATTGGCAAAAATAAGAAGACAATGTATTTACTGGATGGTCAGAATCTAGCTCTGCTCCATAACTCAACACTCTGTTGGCAAATTTGTCCAGGTCAGCAATCTTGCGTGGAAACCATGGCACTAAAAGGGAACAATAAAAACACAAACATTTGGCATCCTTTTGTAGCTAAATGAAGCAGTTTCATTACATGAACCATTAGCCATCAGTGCTTTTATTGCAAGCAGTCTTAATATCATGATCAAAGCTCTCCTTTTAAAATATCTTGAGATCTTGGAGAGAAATTAACATGATAGTTTTTTCTCCAGTGGTTATACAATTATATTATTGACAACTGAAGGTCATGTGAAATTTAGGAGGGCTGCAAGGTAACAGCTTTACATAAAAGTAGTACTACAACACAGTAAAAATTTCCATGTTTGACTTAAGAGTAGAGTAAGTAGATCAGAAAAATTAAGCTAGCAACAAAGTTTCATTTGGCAGTTAGAGAAAATACCCTTGAGTTTGTAACTTGTTTTTGAATTCTCAGAATATGGAGAAGGTGAAAGCTACCAATTTTCTGAGAAATTTGAACAGCACATTTTCATTGGGTAAGTGGAATTTGTAGAAATAGCTTTTGAAAGTCATACATGTTGTTGTTGTTGTTGTTGTCATGAAATTACTAATTTATGTATGGAATGTACATTAGTTAATTAAAATAAAATAACAAATAAATGACACGTACTAAAGTAGAATTAAAATAATTAACTAGCACATGTCATGTACCGGTATTTGTTATTCTGACCCATTACATCATTACATACCATTCTGAAAATCAAGAAAAGGGGTAACTTTCTTAATTAAGACAAAAAGATCTAATTTTCTTAACATTACTATAAAGTCCTGACTTATTAGTCTGCACCCCGGGAGTCTGCAGTAAGAAGGCTTCAGTCACCTGTATATTTAATGTATATAGTATTCTGCCCCTCTGGCAGTGCAAATAAAAAAACCCAGGGAGCTACTTCCTTATTTGGGCCATCCTTATATATATATCGGCTATGGGATGTGCCACTTGGTAGGGTATGCCGCTTTTACACTTTTGTCTTGAACTAAGTTCACTGGACTGGAACAGGATTTCATTTTTCCCGCACATAAAAAGAGCATGGGTGATAGTCAGAAATTTTGAAAAAGCACAGACCTAAGAGGTACTGTTACCCCGTTTTGTGGGCGTGGCTTGAAGTTCGTTTCCACTCTAAGAGGTACCAATTCAAAAACGACACTTCACCTTGCACCAAGGTTCCATGAAAGCTCCTGCTGTTCAGGACCTTCTGAGGCTAAACACCCAAAGTGGTACCAAAACTCTCTTTTTAACCCCTAAAAGGTACAATGGGTACCCCTGTCCCTTTTTATATTGGAGCCCCCCCAACAGGCATTTTCCTGGAAACAAAGGTCTGCATACGAGCCAAGTGGCCCATCAGGCCGGAGCTCATCCCGGTTTCTGTAGCATGAAGTGGCCGAGAGTATTTCTACTCCCCCCTGGATGGGATGCTAGTCCATCGCAGGGTTACCCCCCAGCATTAAATTCGCCGGTACCCATTTATACACCTGGGTGGAGAGAGGCACTGTGAGAGTAAAGCGTCTTGCCCAAGAACACAACACAATGTCCCCGGCCAGGGCTCGAACCTGGACCGCTCGATACGGAGACGAGCGCACTAACCATGAGGCCACCGCGCCTCCCATTAGAAAAACATAGGCATATGAAAACCTCTAGACTTTGGTGGGCAGTGACCTACTTGCCTAAAAAAATTACACAATGTCTAAGTTGGTGAGTGTCAAAATCAGGACACACTGGACTCAAATTACAGTTAATTTCACAGTTAATTCTTAATCTGATCATCATGAAACTGTTATTTTGCAGCTTGTGCTCTGAAAAAAAATTTTCTTTGAAGTTGACATATTGTGATAAGAAACAAATCAAAATGTGGTTTAGTGTGGTCTGTACCATTACTGACAACGATACGCGTCATCAAAACAACAAAGATGAAGAAATCAAGTCGCACATAGTCACGCCCTGTTTTTCTTCACGGCGAAGAGCTCTGGGAAGGCATGAATTTTAAAGCATTACTTGACTATGGCCATGGTCTAGAAATGTCTGAAAAGCAAACAAGAGCCATCAAGGAACAGAAAAAGTTAGCCCAAGTAGCAGAAGTCCAAACAGTAAATTAGAGGAAAAGCAAAAATCTGAAAATAAGAAGTGTAACAGGTGTAGAAAAAAGGAGGACCTTGTCCAGCACTGAATGAAACTTGTAAACACTGTCACAAGGAAAGCCATTTTGCAAAAGTACATGCAGAAGCAAATCAAATTCCAAGAAAGGCAATGAAGTAGATGAAAAAGATGGTGATGAATCCACTGATAAATAATACACTCACTGTATCACTCTCAGCTCTATTAACGCATTAAATCACCATTGAAGACAAGGCAGTCACATTTCTATAATTTTGACTCATGTGCAAGAGTGAATGTTATTGACACGTTCCTTCAATCAGTTGAAAAACATGCACATTCAACCTTAACCTCAAAGAGGATCTACAACTGCCGATCAGATTATTAAGCCCTTCACAACAAGTGGTTGGCAAGTTTGAAGCCGAAATCAAGTCAAGAGTGTCACCAGCAAATTGATTGTCACCTTTTGCAAACTGTTTTTAAGAAAATGAGAGAATTCAAAGCAATCTCACTGCAAACCCTGCCAAGTGTCTGTTCAAGTACCACTCAACCATTGACTTTTTTGGTCATCACTTCTCTGCAGATGACAGTGCAGATGATAAGAAAGCTGCATCCCTCATCAATGCTAGTCCCCCAAAAATGCAAGTACTGAAGCATGGAGTTTCCTCAGTTTGGCACAATAATGCCTTGCACCTTTCAGAAAGGACTTTGCGTCCATTTCTGCTCCAATCTGTCAACTTACACAGCAGAATGCTAAGTGGGTGTGCAGAACAGAACAATAAAATGCATTTGTCTCCCTCAAAGCTTGCATTACAACTCCAGAAGTCATGAAGTATTTCAACTCTTCTCTCAAAACTGAGCTAATTGTTGATGCTAGTCCAGCCAGTTTTTATCACATTTAATATTATACCTTATTATATGGCTGTGTCTCACAAGGACTGGGAACTACCAAACTCACGAATTTGATTGGCTGAATTGGATATTGACTGCGGTCTAGATTTTCCCATCTAGACCGGCATCTAGATGGGTAATGTTTTGAAGTGAAAAAGTTGCGAACTAAGAAGCAAAATCATTGACTGTTTACATCTATCAATATTTTTAAACCGCGCAGCCGGAGGCTGGGCGGTTTCTTGCTCTGCCTTCGGTTTTTTTTTTTTTTTTTTATAGTCATGTCGGTGACTATATCCAAACCTCCGCGGATGATGTCATTATCAGCCAATTACAGGCCATTTCTCAGTTCTTTTCGTCATATCTCCCCTCAGGAGGGTTTTGTCAAGTTAGCGAATTAACTGTTTAGACAAAAGAATGGCCGCCGACGGGAAAAATGTTTATTTGGTCAATCTTGGGCCAAAATCCTTCGGCGATGGGCGCAGGACATTTGCAAGGATAAAGCATCTAATTTGGTACCAGCTGCTGGCTACTAAGGCTGAAATTATCCAGAGTTAAGCTGTATTTTGGTTTTGCGTGCGAAACAGAAGATTTCGTAATCTGGAATTTTTGTTTCTGTTTACTTTCGAAGGGAATATTCAATGCGCTATAAAGGTATTACTTCTGGCCATGGATCACGCTGACGGTGATAAATGTAAGATCGTGTTTACTTCGCCAGAAGCTATGATGGAATTTTCTGGGGAAAAAAGTTAAAACTTAGCCTTTTATCATGTTTTAAAGAGCTCGTCATAAACCCTTTTAACATATGTAAATTGATAGTTGTTTGAAAGGTCAAGGTATTTTTTTCTCAGACATAAACAAAATTCTCCGATTACAAGTCACGTTAGACCCCCACTTCAGGCAAAGAACGTTTCCATATCTCAAACTGCCCTCTTCCTATTCACGTACACTTGCATGAAATTTCTAAGTTTCTTGACACAGAGACTTAGTTTCTGCTCAACAAATGTTGTCAAAGTGCAAGTCTCTTCAATTTTAAAGGGAAAAAAAAAATTAATCGAGACGAGGTGAACTTCAACCCGGGCCGCTAGCTCGGCAGTCTATCACTCTAACCACTAGACCACCGAGGATATGCTAGCAACAATTGGTTTAATTTAAGTACCTAATCGGAAACCCGAACGCTATAAAGACGCTAACCATTAAGCCCTTGCATTAACCCTAACCCTAATCAGTTTTTTCAGTGCTCAGGCTTATAATCAGTATTTACTTTGTGTACGCATCACAAGGTATCCAAGGGTGGTTTGAGATATGGCAACAAGTCCTAACCATCTTTTAAATTGTTTCCGGGTAATGTTTCCTCGCAAAACGTTGTTGCCAAATATTACGTAATATTTTTGTGAGCGAAAAAGAGTTAAAAAAGCGCGGTTTTAATTTTTTTAAAAATTCTTGTTTTCTGTAAGTTACAAAAAGCTGATGAGAAAAAAAAACTAAAGAGAACGAGCAAACTTCGGAAGAATTAAATTCGGCTCATTGCTGTTCTCAAGGAGAACGTCAGTACAAACCAGTTACATTAAACGAATTACGTAAATTGTACCTGTCTTTGCCATATAATAAACATCTTATTAACCAAGCCAAGTTGGTCTGTATGGGAGAATCTTGACCTCGGTCGTGTGTACAGACCTCACTGCATTCGGTCTGTACTTACGACCTCGGTCAAGATTCTCCCATACAGACCTCCTGCTCGGTTAATAAGAGCTAAATATTAAACAAATTAAAATACTTGGAAGAATAATTATTCAAACTACTGCTACCCACATTTTCAATAGCTTAATTGATCTGGATCTATCTCTTTGTAAATTATATCACACATGTCTATTGACATAGACTATATGTATATCACAAATCTAAGTTTACCAACTTACCATCAGCCATGTCTGATGATCATGAGTTGCAATCAAACCATGACAACAAATTAGTTGTACACAAGAAAAATCAAAAGATATATTAGTAAATTAACCAGAATTGCACCAACCTTTTATTTTATACATCCATGAGTTACATCACATTTACTTTATTTGACCCACAATTCAAACCATAGGAAGTTCTACTGAACACAAAATTACAGTACATCTGTGCAGGTTATGAACACTTGTGCTGGTGAATACAGTGCATGCTACATTAGGTGATGGCATCAGTTTAGTATTAAAATTAGCGTTATTTTCTAGTTGTTGTAAGTTTCCTTTATGTTAGCTGGTACTAAATTTACCACTTATTTAAAATCCTCTTTAACTTGTAAATTGCTTCTTCCTTATCTACATAAAGGTAATTAACGTTAAGTCTGCATATGAGTGAAGCTAAGTGGCCCATCAGGCAGCTGCAGGAGCTTGTGGTGGATTACGTAGCTTGAAGCAATTAAAACAATTTGTAGTCTCCTTAGCTGGATGGGATGCTAGGCCATTGCAGGGTTAACGCCAGCATTTTTTTATACATCTGGGTAGTGAGAGGTGCTTTGAAAGTAAAGTGTCCTGCCCAAGAACACATTAACACAGTGTCCCTGGCCAGGGCTCAAACCCAGACTGCTCCACCAACCATGAGACCACCACGCCTTCCTTACAGTATTCTATTTATTTAATTAGTTTAAAAATGTTCTCCAACTACTATGTACAAAATTTAGTGTTAACAAATTGTTGATAGTCTTGATGATCAAGGCTATCTTATTTGATGATCTTATTCGACCCAAAAAAATTATATTGCTTTAAATCACTAAGGATAGCTACCCAGTCTTATTAGCCCATAAAGGTTATTTGGGACAGCCATGTACTCTTTTTATTTTAAAGTTATTTTAATGTTGTTGATCCAAATAATATGTGGCAAAAACACTGGTGGAGAAGCCACACCATTTTACTCAAAAATTTCCTCAAAAATTGGTGATTTGGCTTATCTGCGAGAACGTCTGGACAACGTGCCATACATTTGCATAAATAGATCTATCCGCCGAGTGTCAACCGAAAGGTTGGCCAACATATCGGTCGACACTTGGCCGATATGTCGACCAATGCATCAGTCGAGTGTCGGTACATATGTCGACTGATATATCGGTCAAGGGGTGCACAAAATACACATGATCCATATTAATATTGCTTGAATTTACATCAAACGTTTTCACAAATGAAAAAGGTAAATTAACCATTCTGACTACAAAACACGGCCTTTTGGCAAGTTGCACAACACAGAAAGTTTATTTTTTGTCAACCAATGAAGGCCACAATGAACTAGCTGAGCTACATATCAGAAAATTTATTTTCTGACCACAGATCTGAGGGTCATAATGGCCATTTACTGAGCTACAAAACCTTCTTTCTTGATAACGCAGGCTTTAAATACTTAACGTTGCTTGTCGATGAAGGCTAGCAGGTGAAACTACATATGCATGCATGCAGTTTTGCAGAAATCATACACACATTCTTCAATTGTTTACGGCAAATATGTGACTGCGTGAATGAGCTCACGATGTAATTTGCCCCTGCTGGGAAGGGACGTGGGGGGGGGGGGGGGAGGGGGGCAAATCGGCGAACAAATCCGTCCAAAAATTTCTTGTTCCAAACTGGATTTAAGGCTTGTGTTAACACTACAAGAATGCTACAATATAATTTTAGAATAAAATTTTCAATCTTTGAAAATAAATTCATTTGTTAAAAATTACAGTGTACAAAAAATCTTATGAGCTTAAGCTAAACCATGCTACTACATGTACAGGTGGCACTGGGCTGCTATCTCAAAGTCAAACTATTCTCCCTACGACAGAGTGACAGACTACAGGATCAGAGAGGTGCAAATGGCATACAGGGCATTTGCTTCCATGACATTTAAGTTTGCTTTTTGAAAACATTACTTAATATTAATACTAGGTATATCATGTTTTCTTGTGAGGCACTCAAACTCAAAATTGCTTTTTAAAAAATTTTTATTTTAAATATTTAATTTATCAGATCTAATAACATGGGGATTTTGGTGGGGCAAATTGAACTTTAAATAAATTATTTAACTAATATTTTACTTTTCTAATGTTTAATTCGATCATATTAATAAGCTCAAATCACATTGTTTCATACAATAACTTCAAAATCAAATTTATTTACAAATTTGTAATTTGCCTATGTCAGGCAGCTCTGCAAAACTACTACTGACATGTAAAAGGTATTATAACTGTGCAGAAACAGTGTGACCATATATAAATGACTGATCAGGTTTTACACATGAGTGAATGTGAAATTAAGTTTTTGAGCAATATTTTAGTGGCAGTCACTTACAAACATGGTTCCTTATTGCCATCAATATAAAAAATCCCATATGGTGATTTTTGATCTCTTTCAGAAATTTAATTAGTAATAAGATAACTTCACATTTAACATAGACTAAATAGGTGTGCAAAACATAATAAATTATTAATAGTAAATTATTATTAAACTGTGCAGGTGAAAAAAACATTTTTGCAACCTTGAAGGGAATCAGTATAAAACTCCACTAAAAGCTGAAAACATTTACAGTGAGGACACTCGAACCGTGAACACTTGATATTTGTTTGTACATTTTTTTAGTGACTATAGAATGCGGGCTCGACCTTTTGATAAGAGTATTTAATGTTTTTACACTTACAAAATGCGAAACATGTAACACTATACATCATAAGAAGAACCATTATTTCTTAATTGTCAAAAAAAAAATGTACAGAAAAATGTCAAGTGTTCACGGTTCGAGTGTCCTTACTGTAATTTGTCACAAGGTGTAAAAAATATTCTTGTGAGAGAGCAAACCACTCCTGCCAGTTACACCTGTCAGTTATCTTTGTGTCCTATAGATTGACATGCATAGCAGACTCATGTAGGCAAGTTCCCCACACAATTCATCTTGATAACCAAATATTTATTAATAAGTATACCACAAGACTAGCTGCAGGCTGGGCAGGAGTAGTTTGTCATCTGTAACAAGAATGCCCAAGGGGATATCGAACTCTCATACATGTATATCATTAAAAAGGTTAGGGATGCTCATTGTTTAGCTCAGGGGTATAAATCAAGGATTCTGGTCTCACTTTAGGTGTTTATTATGAAACACCACACACCTTTTTAGCTATGAAAGGATCTTTCAGGGTGCACTTGAAGAAATTGTTAGTAATAAAATCACTCTGACACACTCAATTCTGTTTCTAGGCTCAATTTTCGTTCAATTTCAGTCTACTAGAACACACAGCCTCCTTTCCTGAACATTGCTGAACAAAGCTGCTAATCAAACCTATTCTGTTTAATTAGTGATATCTTTTCAGGGTGAAAGAAAGTTTTGCCACGCCCAGATTGGTCTCCTTTAGAGGTTTAATTCAAAATTTCCAATGAGCATCCCAGTGACCTTTTCAGAGGAGGGACCCCCTCCTGGGCAAGAAGGGCCACCTTCATATCAAATTGGTTTTCACATGGTAGTAAAAAGTTATAAAACTCATGCATCTTCATTCTTGTAAGTCAATGAGAAGGTCTTCACAGAATGTCAGGGAGAAATCAACAAAATTACATTCTGTGACTATTTCAATTTCAGCTTCTAATTCTGGGGGGTTTTCTAGATATGCATATATATAATTATATTCAATGGTTATATGAACAGAAAGGCTTTTAAAGCACCATATACATACCTCCTCCTCCATCTTCTGAGTGCAGAGTTATTGACAAAGCTTGATCTTTCAAAGCATTCATGAACTTTTCAAGCTTTTCTCCTTGGAGTTCTTCACAATCCACAAAGAAATCATACTCAGTCTTGGAGCGCTTAGATGGACGTGATTCAATGTGCGACATGTTAACACTATGATCCTGTGAACAGTGACATAAAATATATCAAGCAATCAGAAATATATTGCTTGGCTTTTCCAACCCATTGTTACTATACAATAATTTCTTCTGCACACAAATTTCGTGTATTGGGTTTGGATGCATGGTGACCCCCATTTTTCTTTCTATAGATCAATTGCTTTACCGATTTTTTCCATTTTAACCAAAAAAAACCAGGAAATCTGTTTGTGAACAGTTGTAAATATTTTGCTTTTTTTGCTCTTGAGTGGACAAAGTATTCTTTATGTGTGGATAGGCTGGGTTAAAATCTCTTCTTTATCTAGGCCTATTGAACCTTGAAAAACAGCACCAGCACAAACTTAAATGAGTTGAATTGAGTATGTTTGTCTGATTTAAATTTTATTAAATGTAGCTTTCTTTATGTCCGATAGTTGTAGGCATCTTAAAACAATGAAAACCTCCAAATGCACATAGTCAAAGGAAAGGAATGCTTCTACCTGTATATATTTCTGTTTAAATATATATTCCATAAACATAATCATTTTGATAATTTTTGTCTGTCAAGACATTTTCAGAAGTTGGCAAGTTTTTGTCACTTTAGGAATTCCCATCAGTCTTGTGAACTGACCCCAGACAAAACAGTTTTGACTACCTTATAACCATACCATATCTGAAAAATTCCTCCACTGTATATGTGCAGCTAAGTTACCAAAATGTCATTCTTCTGGTGCAAGACAAGATTCTAATGGCAGCATTTGAACTGCTCTAAATTGCGATACGAAAGGTTTCCAGAAATTTCAAATAGAAGACAACAGAACCTCTTAAATGACTATCCACGCTCTCCGATCCCCCTCAACCTCAACCTCATGTCCTTCCCCTGACACCCATCCCCTCCATCCCAGTAGCCTTTTTCATCTTTGTTGCTTAGGAGTTACCTTGGTGTAATTTGTTTCGGGTTACCTTCAGAAAATGAAGTTGTCATCAATTTATTATTATCGAATTTAAAATTTGCATATTCAAAAGAGGTGGTGAAATTTGCTTGTCTTGTGTCGTCATGCATAACGGCCTTTACTCGTAGACTAGAAGTACATATTTAGCTTTAGTTAATAACAAGTAAAAATAACTTTACATACTATATAGCGCCATTCCTACGCTCGTGGCGCTTAACAAAGAAATGTGTAAAACTACTACAATCAGCAATACAATTTAAGACTTGTATGAACAAAGAGCAAGGTTTAATAACTAAGTGCAGTTCGAAAATACAATGCCTACATTATTTGCAAATATGTTACCTCAAAAAGTTTAAGAGCCCTAGCCAGGGATCCAACTTTTTCTTGTAGCGCAAACACTATTGAAGTGTGCTTCTTTTCTCCAGTTTCTGCCTGATGTTTCTGCGTAAAACAGTACCATTTAAGCTCTCTATAAGTTTGTGAAATAAATAACACCATTGTCTTCCCACTCTAACCTTATTGTAGGCGGATTAATTGTAAACACGATCGCAAAACAAACTTTCATTTTGGCGTTTTTCTGTCAGACAAATATACAGAGCCAACTCAGTTGTTGCAATAACAATCTGACGAGAAGTTTAACTGGAAATTACCTTTCGAATGCTTGCATCTTCGTCCGTATCAAAGTGTTTTCTTTTTCCCGCTACCGCTGCGTCCATGTTGTTCGTCTCGGTCGAAGAGAACTGCGCAATGCTGACCACGTGATCATAACCTGGGGGCGTGAGCGGAGGTGTGGTTCCCAGTCTCACGAATCAAGTGACGACCCGTGCCCTCTGAGAAAACCCGTGAACTTCCTGGTGAATGAATACCGGATGGAGTTACCGTCGCAACAACCAACGCTTCTTTAACTGAAAATAATGATTTTGGCTGTACACTTTCACAAAGATTTTTTCTCCAGCCTTCATTTTTCACTGCCAAAAGGCGTTTTTAAAACATTTAACCAACCAGAATAGCACAATGTTGACAGGTTCTACCAACCCTACACTCTAGATTAAAGTGTGGACCGGATGGCGGAGGATGGCGGATAGAAAAATGCGGATGATAAAATGTGGATAGAAAAATGCGGATGATAAAATGCGGATGGAAAAATGCGGAAGATAATATGCGGATGAAAAAATGCCGATGACAAAATGAGGATGGAAAATTTTGGGTGACAAAATCCGTAGGAAAGGAAATTATCTCAGTACAATCATGACGGCAGTAAATTATATTAGAGTGCAGTTTTTATTGAAAGATGGTTTGCAAAGGCTTTTAGAAAACAGTCCTAAGAAAGCACCCGCGCTGATTGGTTACAAATCGTGTTTGTATAACTCGATCGAGACATAGAACTAGCGCGCCCTGTTGACGTAGTGATGGCGCGAGCAAAGAGAATTTACATTTTGAAATCAAAAGTTAACAAGTTTTCCTTTTTCTCGTCGTGGTGTTTTCTAAAAGAAATAGAAAACATGTACTTCATGTTTCTATCGAGTTATACAAACACTCGTGAAAGTTTGGGAGAACTCGAAAAAGCTGTGGAAACACTCGCCTGCGGCTCGTGTTCCCACAGCATCTCTCGTTCTCCCAAACTTCCACTCGTGTTTGTATAACTCGATAGAAACACGGTACATGTTTTCTATTTCTTAAAGGCAGAGAAGTCGTGACAGAAAGATAATGTATTTGTTTTCTCCGGCTGGTGGTGAAAAGTAGAGAGAGGACCCTGGGAACTAGGTTGAGAACTAGCGCGCGCTGTTGACGCAGTGATGGCGCGAGCAAAGAGAATTTACATTTTGATAATCAAAGTTAACAAGCTGTTTTCCTTTATCTCGTCGTGGTGTTTTCTAAAAGAAATAGAAATCATGTACTCCGTGTTTCTATCGAGTTATACAAACACTCGTGAAAGTTTGGGAGAACTCGAAAAAGCTGTGGAAACACTCGCGTGCGGCTCGTGTTCCCACAGCATTTCTCGTTCTCCCAAACTTCCACTCGTGTTTGTAAAACTCGATAGAAACACGGTACATGTTTTCTATTTCTTAATTACAATACAGGGTTGGGTTGTTCGAAAGCCGGTAAACGTTAACCCAGGATTAAACGTTAACTGCAGCATTATTTTTTCTTGTTTAAAAATGTTTTTCACCTCTAACGTTTGGTGTAGTTTGATATTACTACAGCTTTAACCTCCAGGGCAAACAATATAAACAGAACACCTCATCAAAAAGGTACAAAACTGAAATCAAAATTCTCGGTAACCCTGGATTAGCTTAATCAGGCTTTGAACAACCTGGTCCTGATGGAACCCTGCAAGCACTCTGATTGGTCAAAAAGTCATGTTTTATCGGAGGGTAAAACATAGAAAAGGCGTGTAAAATCTATATATCGTAAAGCAAATGAAGAAGCCTAAGCCGTGTATTCCACTTTGATTGAACACTCCGAACATTTCAACTTTCAGCAATTTCCGAACATTTTAAATGGCGGCCGTGTTTTATCACAGTGTAATACAGGCTTAATAGGCTTCTTTATTCGTTGAATAAATTCCATTGTCCGTGCACTTCCACTTCCGCTAGATTCACCGGCCTTTGAGGTCGTGTTGAGAATCATTTCATAAGAGCAATAGAACACTTTTTCCGTGTTTACATAGCCCCATCTAAACATTCGAGGAGCTGGGAGAATTCTCGAAAGTTATACAAAGCCTCGACGACGTCTTTTGTTTGTATAACTGTCTCGAATTCTCCCAACCCTCCATCGGGTTTTTCTGTTTTTTGATTGAATGTAAAATATTGGACTTCTCCCGGCCTAAATTCTGTAAGATGGTTTGGTTTATTTACAAATAGGACTTTCAGGAAACATCGTAAGTTAATTTTCCTCACTGGTAGGGATTTTGTTATCTGCATAGTGTCATTGGCAATTTTCCATCCGCATTTTCTATCCGCAATCCGCCATCCGCCGCCATCCGGTCTGCACTTTCCAGAGACCCCATTTAGACAGCGAAAATTTAGAGGTGTTTGGAAATGAGATGGAACTCTGTCTCAAGCGTTTGATATAAATTCTCAATCAAAATTAAAACCAAGAAGTAAAATGAGAAAAAAGTGACAAAAGTGCATCCTAGCTAAGATCAGAATTATAACCAAATTTCCTGTTCCCGCTGATTGCTTCTGCACATCCTTACTGCACTCACAAATTCACTCTCCACGTCATGCATTGATGCACATGCTAAGTAATAAAATAAACGAAGTTAGGGCTATGGTCATTGCTTTGGCTTTGCCTGGATTAACGATCTTTCTTTCCAGAAACTGATTTTATTTACAGTTATATCCAAATTGTCCAAAAGTGAACAACAAAAATCAGTGTGGGAAGTTAGAAAAAATTCAAGATTTCTGTCCACAGGACATCGAATCCTGCCATCTTGCAGCTGCAAGGCATGTGAAAGTATGGTCACTAAATGCAAACTTTTTCTTTAAGGAACCTCACCAGTTGACTAAGTTCACATAACAGGTCCAGTAAACAATATTTGGCCGAGAACAGTTGACTTCAAAGATGTAATATTTTTGGGCTTATAGACACTGTGACCTTATTAGCTAATGACGCCTGATTTTTTGTTTTGCTTTTGTTTTTTCAACTTTATTGGTCTAAGTCTCTCTCTAAATAAATAGTTAGTTACAGGTCTGAAGGAAACAAAAAAGGCCAAGACCAAAAGTTAAGGTGCAAGGAGTCCCACGCAAGGCACTTCCCAACTAAATCAGTAAAAATCTTAATGCATATTAAACATATTAAGCATATTAATTTCCATGAGCATGGTTTGTCAAGGTCAAAGACATTTGCTAGTGCATTTTTGTACAGATTAGTTATACTATTCTTAAAAGTCTTTAGGTTAAGAATTTTTTTACATATAAGGTTCCATAAATATTTAATATTGTGATTAAAGAAGGAGGACAAGTTTCAAGTTTCAAGTTTATTAAGAAAAATTAACAAAGTACAAAATATGATGTACCACTGCTTGCTACATGTAGGTAGTTGTTTTACAGAAAGGCATTTGCAAGTACTTTATATCACTTGATTGAGATGCTAAAGTGCCGCTGTGACTAACACTCATAATAAAACTAACATCAATGTCAGTATAGCCATATAAAGCCTTATCAAAAATACACTAATACTAAATCCATGACCTCACGGTCATATGTAAGTAGTAGCAGATCCAGATGAATCAGTCTCTCTTTGTAGGACAGTTCACCTTGCTTGATTTGAAGAATCCAGTGCATACAGTGGCTCTCCTCTGAACCCTTTCAGCTTTCTGTTTCAAGGTTGAGTGGTTGGGAGACAATTCTTCAAAATAATGCATAGCTCAATTTCAGATTTAAGGGTGTTCTCCCAGGCATGTTCTCTCCAAAACGAAGTCAGTGACCTCTCATTTTTTCTACATTTCTGACATACCCAACTCATCATTTTACAGTGGTAAAAGTTTCAGAAAAAAATAAATGCTGGATAATTTTTACATGAATGTCCTGAAGGCTACTGTGTAGGTTAATTAAGCTACCTATCATGTCAAAATTCAACACAACTTATTTCAATGAGTCAAAAATTATAAAACATCTATTTCTCTCAATTTTCACATAACTGTACATGCAGTTTCTCCAAATTATTTCCACAAATCAATAGTCACTTTCTGCACATCACCTCACTGAAAAACGTGAATAGAATGTCCTAAAATATCAATCATTAACACACGACTATCATTCAATACAGCAACTGAATATGGTCCAACACCCTGCCTGAACTGTTTTTCAATTTTACTTACAAACAATCCATCTGGTGTAAACAGCTGGAGTCTTCTGTTATGAAAGTCGCACACAATTAAATTACCATGTTTGTCAACAGAAAGTCCAAGAGGGCCATTTAACACTCCATTTCTATCTTCTGATGCCAGCTTAGATATATTGCCAATGTTAAATTCAAACTGCCCTTCCATACTGAACACCTTGACACAATTAGCTTCAAAATAAGAAACAAAGATCTTGTTCTGGTGACAAATAGCAAACTCAGGGGAGGTGCTACAGTCCGGGGCACTGAATGACCTCACTATTTCTGTTCCATTAGGGGAGAGGACTTTAACTTTCTTGTCGCCTTTGTCACACACGATTAAGTGATTGTCATAGCCAACAGAAAGACTGGAAGGATTTATCAGGTGCTCATTGCCTGTGCTGCTTATGAGATTACCAGTTTCACTGAACACAAAAATCTTGTTGGAGTCAAGAACAGTTACATCCCCAGAGCTTGTGAATGCCACTGACTTTGGTTTAGTCAGTTCCTCAGAACCATTCTGTCCAAATTCTCTCAGGTATCTCCAATCAGAACTGAACAACTGAATTCTCCTGTTATCACAATCTGCTACAGCTATGTTTCCAGTTCTTTTACTCACAGCAATAGAAACAGGCCAATCAAATTGCCCTTGCTGCCTCCCAGATGTTCCAAACTGAAACAAAAAATGGTGATTATGTGGCGTCGCTTCCACTTTCCAGGGACTGCCTGCCAATGCCTTACCATTGATGTCAATTGAAACAGTATGCACACCCACACTCTTGGGTGTGTAGGTCACCATATATTTCCCATCTTTATAGTCTTCAATGCTCTTGTTTAAGAGATTTCCTTGTGGGTCTACCACATTTACAGTCATCTCATCATCTCGGTGATAATACTGCTTACCTTCTTTGTCAATAATAGTGACCTTAAAATTGGTTTCAGTGTCCACATCAGTTCTTACAAGACCCTCTCCTTCAGCCACTGATTTTGAAGCATCAGCATGCGTAAGTATAACATGGCCCTGAATTAAGCCCTGCCTTGTCACTGCGTAATCAACATGTTGTGGATCATACAATTCTATTTTCTTTAGATTAAGAAATGTTTCACCTTGTTTTCTATAGCTACTGTGAGCCTGAAGGATTTCTGCACTCAGGTTCCTTTCTAGAACTGTCTCGCCATATTCGACAAAGCTATTCAACTGAGCCACAAGCAACTGAAAGTTTTCTAGTTGTGTTGAGTGGTCTCTTTCTTGTATAGCATGAATTTCATCTAATTCGGCATGGATAGTTGTTTCATGCTCACGAAAAACTCGAATATTTTCTTCAACTGTTTCAGTAACTTTCTTGTGGGCAGCAGCATTTTCCTCTCTACTTCTTTCCATCAGTTGGGCTTGTTTGTTCACTTTAGTTTCATACAAGACAACTAATGGTTTGAGTTTATCTATCACTGATCTCATTTGCATCTTGTCTTTGTTGGCACCTTCATGAATGCCTATCATGGTGTGTCGGTCATGATCTGCTACGGAACATTTCTGGCAAATGCAGACTTTGCATTGCACACAATAATATTTCAAAGGTTCTTTGGACTCATGGCATTGGTGTAAACACCAAGTGGGTGTACGGAGTGAGTCTAAGACTTGCGGTGCTTGCAAATTCTCAATCAAAACATTGCGATGACCAGAACCATTTGTGCGTTGATGAGAATCGAAACAAGCTGTACACATGAACCTCACGCACACAAAACAGTAGCAACTTGCCGTGTGCATTTCTTCGCAAATACTGCATCTCTGAGCTTCTGTACTACTGCCTCTGAGTTGAAGAATATCCAACAATCGATTGAGATGAAAAGATGTTGGTAAGTCGACCAGATTCTCTGGGATCAACACGGAAGTCCGACAAACGGGACAGTCTATTATTTCTTCATCGACTGGTATTTTCGTGAGGCAATTCAAGCAGAATGAATGCAGGCACGGGAGAGTTTTGGGATTGTCTACTGTTTCTAAACATACAGGACATTCTGCTTCTTTCTGTAGCTGCTTGAAAAGCTCCTGAGCGTCCATCTCTCTTCGACACTATCATGTGACTTGATCGGCTGAGCGGGTGATACCCCGGTTTCGAGTACGGGTACG
>JAHPZR010013079.1:0-15000 GCA_019787425.1 Platygyra sinensis
AGCATTCGGCAAATCCCTCGCCAATAAGAAGTACATCATCGTATATTCAACCCCCAGCTTACTCCCACTCCTTGGTACTACCTCCTTCCATTATCACTTATGGTCACTCTCTGGGAGCTGTTGATAAAATTTACCTTATTAGGCATAGCCGCCATAGCTTTAACCCTGCTGTCAACCTGTTCCATAAAATTACCAGGTTTTAAAACCTCCATCACAAGTCCATTCTCCCATGCTTCTGTCGCAGCCATTTTGTGGTTCAACAACAACATTGACATAGCCTGTTGGAAAGTCATTATAAATAAAAGACAATAAATTACCTTGTGAACTGACAGCCTGGTGTTATTTGCAGTGAATATTTCCTATTAGAAAACTAGTAATTACTTTCTACATACATTTTTCTTTTTTCTGTCCCACGCTTGTGTCATGTTGATCAGTTCACTTTTTGCATTTCATTACCAAGCTCAAGATTCACCATCTTTATTCATTTATCACTGAGATGATTTCTGCTCAACATTTGAGCAATCATGGCAAAAATAGAGTTATCAAAAACACCTCACAGCATGGCAATATTTTTAATGCAGTTAGAAGATGTTATCAAGACTTAAGCTCTCAAGAGAAAACCGAATTTGAAGTTATCTGTATTTTTGATAAAACAGACATTTCACGTTAGTTGAAAACAAAACACAATAACGCATGCTTTAAGCATCCTTACAAGGTTTGATATTAACTTTTGCAATAATGCTTGAGAATTTAATTGTGGGGTCACTTGAGGAAATAAATAGAAGTGAGATGTTTCAAATAGCATTAAAAAAGTTACCGTACTATGAGCAGATTTTTAGTAAATAATTTTTGCCCTTGTTGCTAGAACTTTGAGTGGAATCTGTCTTAATAGTTTAAGCACTTGCCCCAGTTCTCCCAAGTAAGGATGAAAGAACAGCAGATGCGCATCCTATAGGTGGATGACCCCACTTGGTAAAACATGTCTGGAACACTGCCTGAAAATAGCAAACAAAACAAAAAAATCAATGATTTCATACACAGTAGGTCTTCCCTGGATATGTTTCTAAATTTCGATCTATTACGAAATACGGAACCGTCATTTTTGGACCTTTATTTAAGTGAGCCTACGACCGCCATTAAGTTTTCCTTGTTCCAATTTTTGGTTGAAAAGTGGATTAAATGACGTCATATTCTCAACAATAATGCACGGGTTGAAATTATAATAAAAATAAGTGCGGAAAATTCTGCTAATACAGGGGCCAAAGTTTTTGTTCTTCTTCGTGCAAATTGCTGTACTAATTGTTATTATAATTTCAATCGAATTACTTTAAATTTTCATTTTCTTAACCGCTACATGACAGACTGGAATGGTATTCCATCAAACATTATGCATGCGCCATTGAGCAGTTTTAAATTTTGATCATTTATGTCAATTTTAAAAAAGGTGTAATTCATTTGGTTAGCTTTCTTTTTTTTTCAATTTTTATAGATAGTTGAATCTTGGAGAATATTCTTAGTAGGGAAATTTAGTTTCCTCCAACTATTCTCCGGTCATGCATTTTTGTATATCTTTTGTGATTTCATGTCTTTGTAATTTTATTTCTATTGCACATATATTAGCATGACAAAGCATTATAAAACTTAAAACTTAAACTATCTGTGTGGTATTTTGGAGAATATGATGTCATTCAATCCAATTCTCAACGAAGAATTGGAACAAAGAAAATTATGGTAGCGCTAACTTCTCGGAAATAAAGGTCCGAAGAACGTGAGTTGTAATGTTCATAATAGATCGAAATTTGGCAAGATATCTAGGAAAGACCTACTGTATACGAAAATGTAAAACAATGTATATCGAAAATTTGATCATAGAGGCACTTAATTAAATAAGCTGAAAATAGGACAAAGAAAGAGCTGTCCATAATCTACCAATGTTTAAGTATGTCTTTTTCCAGATTGCAATCAGAATCCATATTGCTCATTTTTTGAATTGGTTACTGCCCAACATATTTATTTACCCTTAGTTAACTCATTTACTGTATGTTGACGTCGTCTTAAAACATTAAAATTACTCTTCGCTAATAACTGTAAGTTATAGCTTTCTTTTTTACTAACACTAGCAAGTAATTCTGCAAGTGTGTGATAGATGTTCAACACTTTTTGAAATCAAGATAAAACTGCAAAAACAAGAACTTTTTTTCACCAACCTTGTTACTAGAATACACCACATCACACAAAGCCAGAAGGGCCGTACCAAAACCCAAGGTGTTTCCATTTGCTGCGGCCACCAGAATTTTTGGGAAACTGATCAATAGTTCAACAAGAAGTCTGGTTTGAAAAATTACAAAGCATAAAGAAAATTAGTATTCATAGTGCTAGTAGATTACTTTTGCATGTATAGATTTAGGAAGTTTTTAATTTGTAACACATGTCAATGGACCGTTTTACAGTTGTCTGCTCAGTGACCTGGCCTTTGAATGGTAGCGAGGCTGGAGGTGACCTTGTTTTGATAGACCTCACTGCTTTTGTTGTGTAAATCAAGTTGTTCTAATGCTAACTAGGGAATTTACATGACAAAAGCAGCGAGGTCTTTATCAAAGCCTGGTCACCTCCAGCCTCGCTGCCATTCAAAGGCCAGGTCACCAATCAGGCAACTGTAAAATTGTCCATTGATCTTGTACAACTACTTCTCTATATAGCATTATGTCCTTCAGTAAAAAAAATGACCAATTTTGATATATTAGAATTCAGCCTGAAACAATAGACCTCAGTAGAAGGCTCTGAGGAGTAACTACAGAGTTTGTGGGAGTTATTTCCATGAGCCTTGTGCTCAAGTCTATCAAATGGTGTTAGGCTGAATTTTAATATATGAAAATTGGTCTATTGTGTCCTTCATTTTATACTGTTCAGTTATTCATAAAACGCAATCACCTGATATGGCACTAAAACCTTGCAACATATGCACATTAAAGTGCAAACTGGTTGCTGAAATTCTTTTCAAAATAAATATCATTTTAATTTGTTCTGCTTGGTTTTAAAAGTTATGAAAAGTTATTCAAGGACTGAGAAGATATGATGTCAAAAGCTTGTATGCATCACTGCACATTTGGATTGTCCCAGATTGTACATTTTTGTACATGCAACATGAATTGTCACTGTTTTAGGCAAGTGATAAAATGTATCAACCTTTCTTTCCTACAAGGAGGCTGTTTAGTCCAAACTGCTGTCTAAGAAAATAAACTTAAGAGAACTTAGATTTCCACAGCTCACTTGAATTTTTCCACCATCCTTTTGGCCTCCTGGCGTTGATGTGTCGTGATCAACTGTTGATAATCCAAACCAGCACAGAAGTTGTCCCCAGCTCCTGTCAGTACAACAATACTGACCTGTTCTTCATTGGATGCTTCATGAAGAAAACCAGCCAGTTGATCACACATCTAAGGATTGGACAAAAACAGAAATGCGGTCATACTTGAAACTTAATTATTGTGCAATTTTGCTGGGTGAAACATGAGCCATGGTTTGCAGTGTGACTAATTGGGCCACATAGAAGAAAACTAACCAATCAAAGGGTAAGTACAATGCACTGGTAGCTTCTCAAGATGGCAAGTAATGCCCTGTTTGATGTGAAAACATAAACACTATCAACTTCTCTGTGTTATATACACTCTTTGGGATTCAATCCTTGACAATGAACTCTAATTATAAATCTCTCTTGAAAAATTAGCTTGAAGACTCATTTTGCAGCAACTAAACCAAAACCATTGAAATGCGTACAAAACAGGAAGGAAACTAACTAATCAGCAAATCGCAAAGTTCACTGAGAAGTTGGCAACTCTGCACTTTGTTGGGTTTTCAATTATGTTACGATCTATTGTTTTTATTCGTCAATTTTATTGCTTCACTTAAGTAATGCTCTAATTGGTTAACTTTTCTGAGTGGCCCGGTTCAAATAGTCACCCTGGTTCCAAGGCTGTACAAGGTCTTTCACCCAAGAAAAATGAGCATCTTTCCAGCTCCCAACAATCATTTACATCTCCATAGCCTGTGGTAGGGGAAGTAACTGTCTTTTTTTAACCTAGAATAGTGCTTACTGCACTCACTATCTGTAGCTTACAAATGATGTTTATTGTTGAAGTCAAGGTACTCTTACTGAAGAAAGTGTACTGTCAACTATCTCAAGATGGGGACCACTGTGTGCAGACACCTTCCTAAGGCAGTCATAGCTGGCTAGGTGGTGCTAGCTGAATTTATTTGTTTGACTTGAACTTAACTCTTATTGAGGTAGACACGTCTCCAAGGCAGACATGACTAGCAAGGTTGTGTTAACTGAATTCTACTTGCCTGTCTTTAGTTCAACTTATCTCATTAGGCAAATGTCTCTCTAAGGCAGACTGCTAGAACTGATCCCCAGGATCATGCCATCTTAGAGAGAGTGTATTCTAGGTAAATGTCTCCAAAATTATGCCCGAAATGAGAGCTGTTTAGACAATTAGCTGCACCAGAATTTCAGAGGACTTTCTTAAAAAAAAATTTTGCTGGAGACCAGCTGGTTTTCACAGGCAGGTGAAATGTTTTGAAAGTTTTTACAGATTAATATGCACTTATTGACTGAGTGGGAGGGCCGGACGGGAAAATATTTGGCTCGAGGTCAGGACGTACAGACCAAGTGCAGCAAGGTTTGTGCGTCCTGACCGAGAGCCAAATATTTTCCCATCTGGCCTGACCTCACTCACTCAATAAGCATTTTATCATATGACCACTATTTTTTTCATTTTCATTGTTTGGTGGAACAAGGCCGCTCCGGGGCCGTACGCATTTCTAGTAGGGCCATACGCGTTTTTCCAGCCCTATCACTTTGACGCGTACTGCCCTCATACAGGACCCTTTTTCTTATGGTTTTCCAAGGAAATTGCTCGTGGGGCCATACGGGTCATATGATAAATTAAAGGAACATTCTTCTGGATGATCCAACCAGGCATGCAAAATCATCCTTATAACAAGTCAAATTGTGCTGTCCCTGGCAACTGATTTCAAGCAGTGAAGACTAACCCCCAAAATGCAACCAAATTTTCACAGGCCACTTGACAAATAAACTATAGCTATATCAGGGTCATTTATTGGCTATATCAGGATCATTTATTGAAAACAAATTACTAACCTCAGTAGTCAGAGCATTTTTCTTTTTTTCACTACACAAAGTGATTTTCCAGACACTTCCTTCTTTCAGGACGGACACACACTCATCTAATACACCATGCATACGAGTGGTACGTGTTAATCTTGATACTTCATCATCACCTAGCTCTGCTAAGAGTGACCGAGTCAAACCATTCTTTCCTCTGCGACCTGGGGACTTTTTGCCATCTTTCTTGATGGTGTCTCTTTTAGGACTTTCGCAAGGAAGTCCAGAGAGAAGAGTTTTTTCAATAATCTGTCCATTGATTGGACTTGAACGAAGTCTTTTTGCTCCTTGACCAAACACTTCACATGCTTCATGGATTTGCGACCTTTTCTTTCCTCTTCCACGTCCTCGTTGATATTTTTTAAGTTCAGTTGCCATGCTTTTGACTTTCAAGATCTCATCAACCATTTCCTTGTTTGCTAGACCTCTAAGCTTTCTCTTGTCAATATCAGTGACTTTTCTTAGCTGTCGCAATTCAGGCTTGCTGGATTCCAAATGAGTAACACAACTGGCATTTATTCCTAAATGTAAAATCAAAAAAGGTTACAGACTCTGGTTTAGAATTAAGCTTGTAGAGCTGTAAACATTTTCCTGGAAGGTTTGTGATGGTAGCTTTGCTGCTGAAAGAAAAACACTCACAAAATCATAGTTACCAGATATCACTTTTGAAAATTCCCAGACTTTTCCCCGATAAAAACATTTCCCTGACCAAACAAATACAAAATGTCATATCTAGTAGCAGCTTCTGGCCTCACCTTACAGCCATCCTTTCTACTCACTCAATTAGACTTGTTAATAGGTTTTCAACAAATGATCCTTCTTCATTAAGGAAAAAGACTATTATTGAGATCATAGTGATCCTGATAATTCTCTGACCTGTAGCAAACCTAGAAATCTTGCTAGTCACACAGACCCTTGTAATAATATATAATAATAATAATAATAATAATAATAATAATAATAATATAATTAATAATTAATAATAATAATAATAATAATAATAATAATAATAATAATAATAATAATAATATAGAACCCAACAATATGATAGAACATAATAAATAAATCAAAAATAGGTAAACAAACAGATATAAAGGTACAGTCTGTCTCCGCCCACAAATAGTAAAGGCTAATTGCAGTGGGCAGAGCTCCTCCCAAGGTTTTGAGCTATTTTCTTGTTAAGTTGGGGCGCATCTCATAGTAAATACATCTATCAGTAGCCAGGTTTTTAGCCAGGATTTGAAAAGTGGCTGTCTAAAATGTGCCTATTTTTTCAAATGAACAATTTATAAGGCAACATTTCAAATGAACAATTTATAAGGCAACATTGATAAACTAATTTTCTTTGAAAAGTGACTGTCCACAGAGGCCTAGATGCCCATCTGGCAAAAAGCCTGTCAGTGGCCAAGTATCACACTGCATAACCCATTTTCTTCAGATATAACTCCATTATTTAAAGGATTACTCCCAACATGTTTCTCCTACCGCTACACCAGTATGCAGCCTTGTTATGTAAGGGCTCATATTCCAACAAATTAAAGCACATATTCTGTTACGCTCATAGCGATATCAGACTATTTCAGGTTCATCCTTGGTTTATCAATTTTTGAAATTGTTCGCATCATAACCACATTATCAATAAACTGGTTGTGTAAGTGTTTCTATTGTTATTTTCATGGATTACACATTCAGATGCCCTTCTAAGTACCCTCTTTCAAGCTCCTGCAAGAAAATAAATGTCCTGGGTATTAATTAAATGATTCTTGTTTCTAGTCCCCCATGTATTTACCTGGCATTGGGAATGACTTTGCCATAAACTCTGTGACAGTGTGAAGACAGGGCAAGAGATTCTCAACAGGTTCCAGGTGCTGTACAAAGGGTCGTAATTCTTCCAATGAACAAGATATTCTTCCTTTCCAGATGATGTTCTGCGTCTTCCTATTACTTTATCAACCTGTGAAAATAACAAAAAATTATACCAGTAAGCTTAAAAGCTTTGAAAAACAAAGAGAATTGTACAAGAATTGAAAATAAAGTACTTTTTCACCTCGTTTGTTTGTTTTAAGGCAAGGCTTGGCTATCAGCCGGCAGATTCTCATAAAGATTTAAGAGCATGCCGTTTATAACCTAATGTTTAATCAATAAACCTGCGAGCTCGTACAAGTATAAAAAACTCGTACTGGTATAAAAAACAAAAACTACACGTGTTCTCGAACAAGAAGAACAAAACATATCGAATGTTGATTTAAGTCACTTAGGGTATGAAAAAGTATGTAAATGCCACCCAGAGTGAATGGGATTTTGCATCCAAGTTTAGGCGACACAACTGAAAGAAAGCATAAGATATTTGTGACGACCACAGAGTAACTATTGCTATAAGCAAATTATGCCTAAAGTGAAACTCTAATTTTCAATGAATGAATAAACTTAAAAGAATACAAAATACAGCGAAATAAACCTCTAACAGCACCATTCGAATTCTCCAATCCAGTCTTTAAGTATTAATACCTTAATAGAGCGAGTTAATCTGAGATCAGTTGATGAAGATCGCAGAATTTACCGATGTTTTATGCAATAATTTGTGCCACTCACCTCATAAATCCCATCGGCCATGTTGCGCAGTCTCCGTTAAACTTGCGCGCCAAAATCGAACGCACGCGCTAAAACATTTGCTCGATATAACGCCGCATTCGATTGGTCTTTCGAGAATAACAGATCAAGAAAAGCTTTCAAACCGCCTCCGAAAATCCATACGGTTTGAAAGGGTGACAAATTACAAGTTAAATACTTTTCGCTGTTGTAAATTGCTTTACTTTGAAACAAACGAGCTGATTGTGATCGGAGTTCCAACTGACCACAATCGCCCAATAACGAAAGTCGATCTAGTTCACTCGCCACGTGACTGAAATTCGATTAAAAAAGCGCCGCCACTTTGAGAGTAGAAACCTGTGGGTGAGCAGTCTGTTCAGCAAAATGCCACATCTAGATCACAGTATAAGGTTGGACTTTAAAGATGTGTTAATTCGACCAAAACGGAGTACAATCCGCAGCCGAGCTGATGTAAGTTAGAAATCAAATCATGTTTTTGATTTTCACACGTGAAAATATGTAAATTTCCAACACGTCAAAGTGATAGATTGTACATTTGGATTATATATTTTGAAGACCACAGCGGTCGAACAAACTCATGGGGCGCAGTTAATCAGGCTTTCACGTGAGCTACCGACCCATCATTTTAGTTTAAATAAGGAAGGGATTGGAAATGTTTTCCAGTTGTGCTGCCTTATTTCTTATGGCGACATGATTTGGTTTCCTGGAAATTTATGTACAGTGCTTATTTTTCAGTCCTCTGAAGTATGCGCCTTTATTAATTAACATTTAATAATTTTCCTGTGGTAATGGTAGGTTGAACTTGCTAGACACTTCAACTTCAAGTATGCACAGAAGAAACTTCCTGATGATGTTGTACCCATTATAAGTGCAAACATGGACACCATTGGTACATTTGGTATGGCTGTGGCTTTAGCTGAGGTATAAAACCATTTTGTTTTTCCGCAGACGAGATATAAGTTAATATTATAGCTATACTTGTGCTAGCTGGAAATGTTAGGTGTCTATATGAAATGTGTCAAATAATAAACTGTGAAACAATTAACACTTAATGACTGGTCCCGAGGGGAACAGTGAATTTTGTTTCCCGAGAATCTCAATGTTTCCCGAGGCGAAGTCGAGGGAAACATTGAGATTCAAGAGAGACAAAATTCACTGTTCCCCAAGGGACCAGTCATTAAGTGATTTGTTCTATAGTAAAACAAAACAGACACAACTTTTGAAAAACACGCTGACAATCCAGCGACAACATCACGCCACCTCTGATCACGTGCAACAGCGGTCAACATTTCATGGGTAACAGTGAACTGTTTCCCGTTTGATGTCATAGTTTTTGCAATGTTGCCCGCTCATGGCATTTGGCGGGAAACAGTTTCATTGTTAGATGTCATGTGACCATGAACTAGCCAATGAATGGGTGCACTGTGGTGGGAAAAATGCCAGCTATATAACAATGGATGTTGCCAGATGGAGGAAGAAGAGCAGGGGGGGAGGGGAGATTCACAGAAATATATTCCTCTTGTAGGGATTCCCATATAAAAAGGACAGGGCTGCTTGTCGTACCCTTTAGGGGTGAAAGAGGCAGTTTTGGTACATCTTGCGGTGTACAGCATCATGAGATCCACAGCAGGAGCTTTGGCTGTACATTCAAGAGTATTGAGCGAAAAAAAAACTGACATTTAGACTACACGTAGTCCTTTTGCTTAGTCCATTGAACAAGACCATAAATAAACTATGAGGAAAACATGACTGTGTAAAAAAAAAATCACAGGGGTGAGACACACTTGAAAGGAGGGACTACTGCCTACGCCACAGCGTTTGAATTACTGCATTGCTCTCACTATGCAAAAATATGATTGGCTTATGTTAGGAGCACAAGCAACATATTGTCAACATTCAAGATACATGTGACATCTTGCAGGAAAAATTATGTCTTTGTCTCCTCACAGACCTTGATGTTTTTGTGATTCTGTGGACATTGAATATAGCGTCATATGACAAGCTTCTAGACCAATCAGAATGACCAATTCTTATATTCACCTCTGGAAAATTCAATGTTCTGAGTCACCTTCTCTCAAAGCAATGTTGGATTAGTGGGTCGACTTTGCATGAATCAACATCACCAACATTGTATGGGGGGAGGGGAGGTGGACAGAAAGACTATATGCTTGCACAAGTGCCAAGTGTCCCAAGAAGGGGAAAGGGAAGGGGAAGTAGAAAATAATATTCAGAGTCACTGCATGCTACGGAAAATATCACTTGTATTTTGCTCTTGGGTATGGACTAAATCATAAGGTCATGTTAGGCGAGTATTCATATGTCGAGATAACTAATTAATTGCAACTTACATGATTATATCTTTGACAACATCTTGTAAACAAAAGACTACTGGTCTCTTGTAGGTCTGCTACTAACTACAGGGCTCAAAGTTAACGAACAACTGGTCGCATGTGTGACCAGATTTTTGCCTGTGCGCCTAAAATATCATGTGTGGTCGCACCACTGCGCCTTACTAATGTACTCCAAGTGATAAATATAAATTTAAACTAGATATAACACAACCAGGCACCAAATAATAAAGTTGTACCATTCTCCTTTCATCTTTGTGTGTTCTATTCGTCATTTTTAAGCCCAGTTTCCCAATGGATTCTCCAAACTATGGCGGTCATAGTGCTAGGCGCTCCTAGCGGTAAGCATGGAGACTGGCGATGAGATTAAATCGTGTTGTTCTTCCCGAACTTACAGAATGTTGCGTTTTGTAAGAAAGCTTTTTTTACACTTGTCTGACATACAAATTAAAATGACCAGCGTTTTCAGAATGGGCGGGTCCATGAATTCTATGGCTTGAAAGCTAGCCAAATGAGCAAAGTTTGTGCTAGTTCTCACGAACACTCGCATGCTGAAAAAATCAAGAATCTTCCTGAACAGAGTTTAGAAGGTACTCAACAAATGCAAAGCAACTTCAGTAGTTAATATCTAAGCTTAACTCTTGTGTGAAATATCCTGATTCTTTTATTTGTTTTATTTGTGTTCAATACTGCTAGAATAGGCCCATATTGCAGCACAAAGCCTGAGTTGTTCTTTTTTGAGCGTTAATAAGTATTCTTTTGGAGTACTGCTACAAGTATTTGAAGCTGTGCCCCTAAAATTTTGACTTTGCGCCTAAAATTTCGGCAGTGCACCTAAAAATTTACACCTGGTCGCACAAGTGCTCCCAAAGCCAAAAATAATCTTTGCACCTGAACTAAGATGCAGGCATTTGCTAAAACCTTATGAGTGCCTATAATTTTGTTGTATGACTTAAACTTAGCTAATAGCTAGTTGAACGTGTTCTATGTGTCAATTGTGTGCTGAGAAATGATCTCAATTAGTAATAATATCAAATAACAAAATTGACTGAAATTAAACATTGCAAGTAATTTATGACTTAATGAAGAGGACCAGACTTTTAAATTTGAAAAACATGTTTCGGCAAACTCGTGTGCCATCGTCAGTTTTGAAAAACATGTTTCAGCACAGAAACATGTTTTTCAAATTTAAAAGTCTGGTCCTCTTCATTAAGATTCTTACAAAATTGCTGCTTTTACGTCCTTTCGGAAATTTATGACTTAAAATGATACTAACAACTTCATTGCATTGAATTTTCAGCATAAGCTTCTGACAGCAATTCACAAGCATTATCTTCAGGAAGAATGGATCAAGTTTGCCAAAGAAAACCCAAATGTTTTACCAGTAAGTTCTTTAAACAGAAGGAAGTAATTCTGACATTTCTTTGCTCATTTCCGGTTGAATTTGTAAATAACTAGGTTGTACAAAATATTCATTCCTTTCAGGTCATGTTTACTTATTTTTGTTTGTCAACATATGCATTATATTTTCAGTATACTCTTGCAAGTTGTGGAATGTCAGATGAAGATCTATTAAAGTTGGAGCAGATTTTAGATAGTTGCCCCTCAGTTCCAGGAATCTGTCTTGATGTTGCAAATGGCTACTCTGAACATTTTGTGGAATTTGTCAAAACTGTTAGGAGCAAGTTTCCAGAACACATCATCATAGTATGCACATAGTGTTATTTTAACCATTCAGCCCCAATATGCCTTATTAACCGAGCAGTCAAATACTGGTCTCTTGACTGTGTACAGACTAGTAAGGGTCCAATAGGTTTGTAGATCGTCACAGAAAATCTGTCGGTTTATTACTCCAGTCAGTTCACAGAAAAGATTGTGAGTAGCATCTACATAGCTATATTAAACAGGGAATTATTATAGCTTTGGTGATTCTGGTCTGTGTTTTCCAATGATCAGTCATTCTATCAGTAGTAGACACTTGTCCCTCTGCTCAGCTGTTTAGTTGTTAATTGTTTATAGCTTCTTTAACCATCACTTGTACTTAGAGCTTGCATATGTAGAAAACTAATGGGAGTCTTCTGTCAGGAAAGAAATCAGTTGAGATGTTTCTGAAGCTTGAATTTATCTCTTACTAGTGTCATTTCTAAGGCATTCCTCTGTGTGACAACTTTTCACAACATGTAAGTGAGGCCCCTCTGGTTCTGTTGTACCATTAGGCGGGGAATGTGGTGACAGGTGAAATGGTGGAAACAGTTGATTCTGAATGGAGCTGATATCGTCAAGGTTGGCATTGGACCTGGTGAGTGTTAACTTATTAAGAGCTGATGAGGAAAATGTCTTGAGTTCTAATCACTATTAAATGAAAGCTTGTTCAAGTTTTATCATAACCCAGTGGTTGATTGTGATACATCATTGAGAACTGTCATGGTTTATTGTTTGCAGTGTGAGTCAATTTTCATTTTACTGTAGGTTGTGTCCATCGTCACTATGTATGGACCTATACTAAAATATCAACTGACACTCGCTCAATATGTCAGCCAAGTATTGGCCTGGTATTTGCCGAGCATGAACCACTAGATATATCAGCCAACAGTCGGTCAAGTGTTGGTTAAGTATCATTCTCGACAGTGTCAGTTGGGTATCAGTTGAGCTTTTAATTGGTTGATATGTCAGCTGATGTGTGTTTGTCAAGTGTCGGTCAAATGACAGCTGATATATCGAGCGATACTCAATCAGCATGTGACTGATGGTAAACTGACTGTCAGTTCACATATCAGCCATTGCATCAACAGAGTGTTGGTGTATATATCAGACGGCTATAGCATCGGCCATCACCACCTGATAGTAAGCATGAATCCTAACTACCTACCACAAGTCTTTACTAGTTTGTAAACTTTTGTCTACTCAGGGTCTGTTTGCACGACACGCAAGCAGACAGGTGTGGGTTACCCACAGCTAAGTGCAGTGCTTGAGTGTGCTGATGCTGCTCATGGCCTCAAGGGACATATTATCTCTGTATGTATACACACTGACATTGTCTTTTTGCAATGTTCAGATAGAAAACAGCAGAAGGGATTAAAAAGGAAACCTGTGCCAATGACAGTGATATATTTTTTTTCACTGATGATTCATGAACATAACATGAACTAATTTAATAATTAAAGGAAATAATGTGGTTCACCTCTTCGCTTTATTTTTAAAATCAGCTTTTGTCATTACTACACCTTTCAATATCACATGAACTCGGAAATTCAAAACCTAACTGATCCTGTTTTTTGCTGCTGTCAGTCATTATTATGACATTAAATTCAACAAATCATGAAAATAAGAAACAAACAATGGATCGAAATCTACCCATCGTAACCCACAGTCATAACCTAAATGAATGTGTTAAAGTGAAGATCTCTTTTATTAGAGGTACACGGGGGTGACAGCAGCAAAAAAATGCAACACTGTTATTTGAAAGTGAGTTCACATGTGATTGAAAGATGCTCGTTGTTTTGCAGGATGGAGGGTGCACTTGTCCTGGTGATGTCTCTAAAGCCTTTGGTAAGATTGTCTTCCTTTCTCTTCTCTGAAATTTTCGTCAGCAGTTCTCTTCCCTTTAAACAAAACTTCTGAATCAAATGCAAACTCCAGCTGCTGTCTACTGAACATCCAAATTATATATTAATTGAGAATTTGTTTTTAAATATACATAACGTTAACTCCTGAAGTGTGATTTGCTTGAACTTAAGAACTGGCAAGTGGGTAGTCTGTAATGAAGTTTCAACCATGCTGAATTTATAATGGCAGCCTTTTGCTCCTCCCATTGAATACTTCTTGATGTGAATACTTCTTGATTACATGATTGAGCATACTGCTTTTAAATATGCATGATGTTCCCTGCAAAGCAAGGAAACTAACAACAATCTGGAAAAGAATTTTTGTTATTCTTGTCTCTTAAGTCTGTATTTACCCACTGGTCTGTACCCAAAGAACTGAAGGAGGAGGAGGGACTGTTGGCAATAGTGAACAATAGCTCCCATATTCGGCTGTCGGTAACCTGTCGGCCAACTGTCGGCCAACAGGTTACCGACACATTACCGACACACTACCGACAGTCGGCCGACACTGTTAAGTAGAGCACAAATCGACTGAAAAAAGAGTAAAAATAAAGCGAAGAGGTGAACCACATTATTTCCTTTTAATTATTAAATTAGTTCATGTTATGTTCATGAATCATCAGTGAAAAAAAATATATCACTGTCATTGGCACAGGTTTCCTTTTTAATCCCTTCTGCTGTTTTCTATCTGAACATTGCAAAAAGACAATGTCAGTGTGTATACATACAGAGATAATATGTCCCTTGAGGCCATGAGCAGCATCAGCACACTCAAGCACTGCACTTAGCTGTGGGTAACCCACACCTGTCTGCTTGCGTGTCGTGCAAACAGACCCTGAGTAGACAAAAGTTTACAAACTAGTAAAGACTTGTGGTAGGTAGTTAGGATTCATGCTTACTATCAGGTGGTGATGGCCGATGCTATAGCCGTCTGATATATACACCAACACTCTGTTGATGCAATGGCTGATATGTGAACTGACAGTCAGTTTACCATCAGTCACATGCTGATTGAGTATCGCTCGATATATCAGCTGTCATTTGACCGACACTTGACAAACACACATCAGCTGACATATCAACCAATTAAAAGCTCAACTGATACCCAACTGACACTGTCGAGAATGATACTTAACCAACACTTGACCGACTGTTGGCTGATATATCTAGTGGTTCATGCTCGGCAAATACCAGGCCAATACTTGGCTGACATATTGAGCGAGTGTCAGTTGATATTTTAGTATAGGTCCAT
>JAHPZR010013079.1:20000-27642 GCA_019787425.1 Platygyra sinensis
TTTCGCTGTATTTTGTATTCTTTTAAGTTTATTCATTCATTGAAAATTAGAGTTTCACTTTAGGCATAATTTGCTTATAGCAATAGTTACTCTGTGGTCGTCACAAATATCTTATGCTTTCTTTCAGTTGTGTCGCCTAAACTTGGATGCAAAATCCCATTCACTCTGGGTGGCATTTACATACTTTTTCATACCCTAAGTGACTTAAATCAACATTCGATATGTTTTGTTCTTCTTGTTCGAGAACACGTGTAGTTTTTGTTTTTTATACCAGTACGAGTTTTTTATACTTGTACGAGCTCGCAGGTTTATTGATTAAACATTAGGTTATAAACGGCATGCTCTTAAATCTTTATGAGAATCTGCCGGCTGATAGCCAAGCCTTGCCTTAAAACAAACAAACGAGGTGAAAAAGTACTTTATTTTCAATTCTTGTACAATTCTCTTTGTTTTTCAAAGCTTTTAAGCTTACTGGTATAATTTTTTGTTATTTTCACAGGTTGATAAAGTAATAGGAAGACGCAGAACATCATCTGGAAAGGAAGAATATCTTGTTCATTGGAAGAATTACGACCCTTTGTACAGCACCTGGAACCTGTTGAGAATCTCTTGCCCTGTCTTCACACTGTCACAGAGTTTATGGCAAAGTCATTCCCAATGCCAGGTAAATACATGGGGGACTAGAAACAAGAATCATTTAATTAATACCCAGGACATTTATTTTCTTGCAGGAGCTTGAAAGAGGGTACTTAGAAGGGCATCTGAATGTGTAATCCATGAAAATAACAATAGAAACACTTACACAACCAGTTTATTGATAATGTGGTTATGATGCGAACAATTTCAAAAATTGATAAACCAAGGATGAACCTGAAATAGTCTGATATCGCTATGAGCGTAACAGAATATGTGCTTTAATTTGTTGGAATATGAGCCCTTACATAACAAGGCTGCATACTGGTGTAGCGGTAGGAGAAACATGTTGGGAGTAATCCTTTAAATAATGGAGTTATATCTGAAGAAAATGGGTTATGCAGTGTGATACTTGGCCACTGACAGGCTTTTTGCCAGATGGGCATCTAGGCCTCTGTGGACAGTCACTTTTCAAAGAAAATTAGTTTATCAATGTTGCCTTATAAATTGTTCATTTGAAATGTTGCCTTATAAATTGTTCATTTGAAAAAATAGGCACATTTTAGACAGCCACTTTTCAAATCCTGGCTAAAAACCTGGCTACTGATAGATGTATTTACTATGAGATGCGCCCCAACTTAACAAGAAAATAGCTCAAAACCTTGGGAGGAGCTCTGCCCACTGCAATTAGCCTTTACTATTTGTGGGCGGAGACAGACTGTACCTTTATATCTGTTTGTTTACCTATTTTTGATTTATTTATTATGTTCTATCATATTGTTGGGTTCTATATTATTATTATTATTATTATTATTATTATTATTATTATTATTATTATTATTAATTATTAATTATATTATTATTATTATTATTATTATTATTATTATTATTATATATTATTACAAGGGTCTGTGTGACTAGCAAGATTTCTAGGTTTGCTACAGGTCAGAGAATTATCAGGATCACTATGATCTCAATAATAGTCTTTTTCCTTAATGAAGAAGGATCATTTGTTGAAAACCTATTAACAAGTCTAATTGAGTGAGTAGAAAGGATGGCTGTAAGGTGAGGCCAGAAGCTGCTACTAGATATGACATTTTGTATTTGTTTGGTCAGGGAAATGTTTTTATCGGGGAAAAGTCTGGGAATTTTCAAAAGTGATATCTGGTAACTATGATTTTGTGAGTGTTTTTCTTTCAGCAGCAAAGCTACCATCACAAACCTTCCAGGAAAATGTTTACAGCTCTACAAGCTTAATTCTAAACCAGAGTCTGTAACCTTTTTTGATTTTACATTTAGGAATAAATGCCAGTTGTGTTACTCATTTGGAATCCAGCAAGCCTGAATTGCGACAGCTAAGAAAAGTCACTGATATTGACAAGAGAAAGCTTAGAGGTCTAGCAAACAAGGAAATGGTTGATGAGATCTTGAAAGTCAAAAGCATGGCAACTGAACTTAAAAAATATCAACGAGGACGTGGAAGAGGAAAGAAAAGGTCGCAAATCCATGAAGCATGTGAAGTGTTTGGTCAAGGAGCAAAAAGACTTCGTTCAAGTCCAATCAATGGACAGATTATTGAAAAAACTCTTCTCTCTGGACTTCCTTGCGAAAGTCCTAAAAGAGACACCATCAAGAAAGATGGCAAAAAGTCCCCAGGTCGCAGAGGAAAGAATGGTTTGACTCGGTCACTCTTAGCAGAGCTAGGTGATGATGAAGTATCAAGATTAACACGTACCACTCGTATGCATGGTGTATTAGATGAGTGTGTGTCCGTCCTGAAAGAAGGAAGTGTCTGGAAAATCACTTTGTGTAGTGAAAAAAAGAAAAATGCTCTGACTACTGAGGTTAGTAATTTGTTTTCAATAAATGATCCTGATATAGCCAATAAATGACCCTGATATAGCTATAGTTTATTTGTCAAGTGGCCTGTGAAAATTTGGTTGCATTTTGGGGGTTAGTCTTCACTGCTTGAAATCAGTTGCCAGGGACAGCACAATTTGACTTGTTATAAGGATGATTTTGCATGCCTGGTTGGATCATCCAGAAGAATGTTCCTTTAATTTATCATATGACCCGTATGGCCCCACGAGCAATTTCCTTGGAAAACCATAAGAAAAAGGGTCCTGTATGAGGGCAGTACGCGTCAAAGTGATAGGGCTGGAAAAACGCGTATGGCCCTACTAGAAATGCGTACGGCCCCGGAGCGGCCTTGTTCCACCAAACAATGAAAATGAAAAAAATAGTGGTCATATGATAAAATGCTTATTGAGTGAGTGAGGTCAGGCCAGATGGGAAAATATTTGGCTCTCGGTCAGGACGCACAAACCTTGCTGCACTTGGTCTGTACGTCCTGACCTCGAGCCAAATATTTTCCCGTCCGGCCCTCCCACTCAGTCAATAAGTGCATATTAATCTGTAAAAACTTTCAAAACATTTCACCTGCCTGTGAAAACCAGCTGGTCTCCAGCAAAATTTTTTTTTAAGAAAGTCCTCTGAAATTCTGGTGCAGCTAATTGTCTAAACAGCTCTCATTTCGGGCATAATTTTGGAGACATTTACCTAGAATACACTCTCTCTAAGATGGCATGATCCTGGGGATCAGTTCTAGCAGTCTGCCTTAGAGAGACATTTGCCTAATGAGATAAGTTGAACTAAAGACAGGCAAGTAGAATTCAGTTAACACAACCTTGCTAGTCATGTCTGCCTTGGAGACGTGTCTACCTCAATAAGAGTTAAGTTCAAGTCAAACAAATAAATTCAGCTAGCACCACCTAGCCAGCTATGACTGCCTTAGGAAGGTGTCTGCACACAGTGGTCCCCATCTTGAGATAGTTGACAGTACACTTTCTTCAGTAAGAGTACCTTGACTTCAACAATAAACATCATTTGTAAGCTACAGATAGTGAGTGCAGTAAGCACTATTCTAGGTTAAAAAAAGACAGTTACTTCCCCTACCACAGGCTATGGAGATGTAAATGATTGTTGGGAGCTGGAAAGATGCTCATTTTTCTTGGGTGAAAGACCTTGTACAGCCTTGGAACCAGGGTGACTATTTGAACCGGGCCACTCAGAAAAGTTAACCAATTAGAGCATTACTTAAGTGAAGCAATAAAATTGACGAATAAAAACAATAGATCGTAACATAATTGAAAACCCAACAAAGTGCAGAGTTGCCAACTTCTCAGTGAACTTTGCGATTTGCTGATTAGTTAGTTTCCTTCCTGTTTTGTACGCATTTCAATGGTTTTGGTTTAGTTGCTGCAAAATGAGTCTTCAAGCTAATTTTTCAAGAGAGATTTATAATTAGAGTTCATTGTCAAGGATTGAATCCCAAAGAGTGTATATAACACAGAGAAGTTGATAGTGTTTATGTTTTCACATCAAACAGGGCATTACTTGCCATCTTGAGAAGCTACCAGTGCATTGTACTTACCCTTTGATTGGTTAGTTTTCTTCTATGTGGCCCAATTAGTCACACTGCAAACCATGGCTCATGTTTCACCCAGCAAAATTGCACAATAATTAAGTTTCAAGTATGACCGCATTTCTGTTTTTGTCCAATCCTTAGATGTGTGATCAACTGGCTGGTTTTCTTCATGAAGCATCCAATGAAGAACAGGTCAGTATTGTTGTACTGACAGGAGCTGGGGACAACTTCTGTGCTGGTTTGGATTATCAACAGTTGATCACGACACATCAACGCCAGGAGGCCAAAAGGATGGTGGAAAAATTCAAGTGAGCTGTGGAAATCTAAGTTCTCTTAAGTTTATTTTCTTAGACAGCAGTTTGGACTAAACAGCCTCCTTGTAGGAAAGAAAGGTTGATACATTTTATCACTTGCCTAAAACAGTGACAATTCATGTTGCATGTACAAAAATGTACAATCTGGGACAATCCAAATGTGCAGTGATGCATACAAGCTTTTGACATCATATCTTCTCAGTCCTTGAATAACTTTTCATAACTTTTAAAACCAAGCAGAACAAATTAAAATGATATTTATTTTGAAAAGAATTTCAGCAACCAGTTTGCACTTTAATGTGCATATGTTGCAAGGTTTTAGTGCCATATCAGGTGATTGCGTTTTATGAATAACTGAACAGTATAAAATGAAGGACACAATAGACCAATTTTCATATATTAAAATTCAGCCTAACACCATTTGATAGACTTGAGCACAAGGCTCATGGAAATAACTCCCACAAACTCTGTAGTTACTCCTCAGAGCCTTCTACTGAGGTCTATTGTTTCAGGCTGAATTCTAATATATCAAAATTGGTCATTTTTTTTACTGAAGGACATAATGCTATATAGAGAAGTAGTTGTACAAGATCAATGGACAATTTTACAGTTGCCTGATTGGTGACCTGGCCTTTGAATGGCAGCGAGGCTGGAGGTGACCAGGCTTTGATAAAGACCTCGCTGCTTTTGTCATGTAAATTCCCTAGTTAGCATTAGAACAACTTGATTTACACAACAAAAGCAGTGAGGTCTATCAAAACAAGGTCACCTCCAGCCTCGCTACCATTCAAAGGCCAGGTCACTGAGCAGACAACTGTAAAACGGTCCATTGACATGTGTTACAAATTAAAAACTTCCTAAATCTATACATGCAAAAGTAATCTACTAGCACTATGAATACTAATTTTCTTTATGCTTTGTAATTTTTCAAACCAGACTTCTTGTTGAACTATTGATCAGTTTCCCAAAAATTCTGGTGGCCGCAGCAAATGGAAACACCTTGGGTTTTGGTACGGCCCTTCTGGCTTTGTGTGATGTGGTGTATTCTAGTAACAAGGTTGGTGAAAAAAAGTTCTTGTTTTTGCAGTTTTATCTTGATTTCAAAAAGTGTTGAACATCTATCACACACTTGCAGAATTACTTGCTAGTGTTAGTAAAAAAGAAAGCTATAACTTACAGTTATTAGCGAAGAGTAATTTTAATGTTTTAAGACGACGTCAACATACAGTAAATGAGTTAACTAAGGGTAAATAAATATGTTGGGCAGTAACCAATTCAAAAAATGAGCAATATGGATTCTGATTGCAATCTGGAAAAAGACATACTTAAACATTGGTAGATTATGGACAGCTCTTTCTTTGTCCTATTTTCAGCTTATTTAATTAAGTGCCTCTATGATCAAATTTTCGATATACATTGTTTTACATTTTCGTATACAGTAGGTCTTTCCTAGATATCTTGCCAAATTTCGATCTATTATGAACATTACAACTCACGTTCTTCGGACCTTTATTTCCGAGAAGTTAGCGCTACCATAATTTTCTTTGTTCCAATTCTTCGTTGAGAATTGGATTGAATGACATCATATTCTCCAAAATACCACACAGATAGTTTAAGTTTTAAGTTTTATAATGCTTTGTCATGCTAATATATGTGCAATAGAAATAAAATTACAAAGACATGAAATCACAAAAGATATACAAAAATGCATGACCGGAGAATAGTTGGAGGAAACTAAATTTCCCTACTAAGAATATTCTCCAAGATTCAACTATCTATAAAAATTGAAAAAAAAAGAAAGCTAACCAAATGAATTACACCTTTTTTAAAATTGACATAAATGATCAAAATTTAAAACTGCTCAATGGCGCATGCATAATGTTTGATGGAATACCATTCCAGTCTGTCATGTAGCGGTTAAGAAAATGAAAATTTAAAGTAATTCGATTGAAATTATAATAACAATTAGTACAGCAATTTGCACGAAGAAGAACAAAAACTTTGGCCCCTGTATTAGCAGAATTTTCCGCACTTATTTTTATTATAATTTCAACCCGTGCATTATTGTTGAGAATATGACGTCATTTAATCCACTTTTCAACCAAAAATTGGAACAAGGAAACTTAATGGCGGTCGTAGGCTCACTTAAATAAAGGTCCAAAAATGACGGTTCCGTATTTCGTAATAGATCGAAATTTAGAAACATATCCAGGGAAGACCTACTGTGTATGAAATCATTGATTTTTTTGTTTTGTTTGCTATTTTCAGGCAGTGTTCCAGACATGTTTTACCAAGTGGGGTCATCCACCTATAGGATGCGCATCTGCTGTTCTTTCATCCTTACTTGGGAGAACTGGGGCAAGTGCTTAAACTATTAAGACAGATTCCACTCAAAGTTCTAGCAACAAGGGCAAAAATTATTTACTAAAAATCTGCTCATAGTACGGTAACTTTTTTAATGCTATTTGAAACATCTCACTTCTATTTATTTCCTCAAGTGACCCCACAATTAAATTCTCAAGCATTATTGCAAAAGTTAATATCAAACCTTGTAAGGATGCTTAAAGCATGCGTTATTGTGTTTTGTTTTCAACTAACGTGAAATGTCTGTTTTATCAAAAATACAGATAACTTCAAATTCGGTTTTCTCTTGAGAGCTTAAGTCTTGATAACATCTTCTAACTGCATTAAAAATATTGCCATGCTGTGAGGTGTTTTTGATAACTCTATTTTTGCCATGATTGCTCAAATGTTGAGCAGAAATCATCTCAGTGATAAATGAATAAAGATGGTGAATCTTGAGCTTGGTAATGAAATGCAAAAAGTGAACTGATCAACATGACACAAGCGTGGGACAGAAAAAAGAAAAATGTATGTAGAAAGTAATTACTAGTTTTCTAATAGGAAATATTCACTGCAAATAACACCAGGCTGTCAGTTCACAAGGTAATTTATTGTCTTTTATTTATAATGACTTTCCAACAGGCTATGTCAATGTTGTTGTTGAACCACAAAATGGCTGCGACAGAAGCATGGGAGAATGGACTTGTGATGGAGGTTTTAAAACCTGGTAATTTTATGGAACAGGTTGACAGCAGGGTTAAAGCTATGGCGGCTATGCCTAATAAGGTAAATTTTATCAACAGCTCCCAGAGAGTGACCATAAGTGATAATGGAAGGAGGTAGTACCAAGGAGTGGGAGTAAGCTGGGGGTTGAATATACGATGATGTACTTCTTATTGGCGAGGGATTTGCCGAATGCTAAGGA
>JAHPZR010013080.1:0-18727 GCA_019787425.1 Platygyra sinensis
GAGGCAACAGGGGCTAATTTGTAAGTAAACATAAAAATACTACAATGGCAGTCATTTTGGAATAAGGTGCATGACCAAGGAATAGCAGAGAATTGGACAAGATGGCTTCTGACGTCATTTTGGGAGTAACTGTCAAAATCGCAACCACGTTGCCAAGGTCTCTCATCTTAGTGTCCTCTGGAGCAAGGGAGGAGAGACCCTTTGGTCATGTGTCTCCCAGAATCTGGGAGATTACAATTAAATTATTGAAGAGAGGGACGTCTCAGAAGGAATTTTGTAAATACCTTATCTATCTAATCTATCTTTTTGACTAACTACTTTTATCTCTCTTTCTCAGCACTGTAAAATTTCATCACACAGCAAATAATTTGGTTTCCTGTTTTCAAATTGAAGGCGTCAATGGAAAAAGGGCATTAGGTTTTTTACTCAAAAGTGAACTTTGTCAGAAACGCTCCAAATTTCGCATGTAGTTTTGTTTAGGTGCCTTAAAGAATGTTCTGTATGTTTTCTTGCTGAAGTTTACTTCATTTTCGAAATATTACGAATGCAAAAAACCTGTATTTTGTGGTCACGTCAGGACATGACCGCAAAGACGGTAATTTCACTTAAAATCCAGCAAAATATTGATCTTTTGCAACATGCAACTTCAAAAGTGTTGATTTCAGGTAAAAAAGAAAGGGTGAAAATTTTGGTTTCACGTTAACGTGCGACCGCAAAGACGTTAATTTCACTCAAATTACCGCTCGAAACTAGGGTTAGTGTTGAAGGTTAGGGTTATGGAACAAGGTTAGGGTTAGTGTTTGGGGTCAGGGTTACAGGTCAAGGTTAGAGTTAACGTTCAGTGTTAGGGTTATTGCTTAGGGTTGGGGCTAGCGCTTGGGGTTAGCAGTTCTGGGGTTAGCACCAGCGCTTAGCGTTCGGGTTAGGGCTAGTGCTTAGTGTTAAGGTTAGTGCTAGCGCTTAGTGTTAAGGCTAGCGCTTCAAGTTAGGTTAGAGTTAAGGTCAGGACACGCTAGGTGGGGATAAGTTAGGTTAGGTCAGGTTAGCACAGGTTAGCCGCAGTGTTTGGCCAGGGAAAACAATCTTGACTTTTGAAAGTTACTGCATGACTCGATACCTAAATCAAGTCAATGACTAGCGCCTAGAGAGAGAGGTTGAAAGTTTTTGCAATCGGCTACATCATTTATCGATTTAAAGGTTTCTACATGTAATAATTTTTTTCGGTACAAAACTGCTTGTTCCGTGAAATGATTATTTCTGACAACACAGAAAGAGGAAGCCTTAAGCAACGCTGCTCATGCCGAAAAAAAGCGCTTGAAACGGAAAATTTATCAGCAAAGGAATGCTGAAATACAAAGCAAAACTTACATTTCAACTGAAGTTTTCTTCTTGGTAACCTGCGATCAGGCGTTCTGTCTTTTTTCAGTTTTTGCTTCAGTTCGCCGCAGGCTCGATCCTATCGCAGTTCAAAGTAATCATCTGCTTCAGTGGAAATCCACAAGACACACTGCCTGGCCTTCCTCGCCAGTTCCTGGCTGTGTCTGAATCTTGCTAAGACGCGCTATAACTCATGCACACAATGGTCACGGCGCTTTATGTATCAAAGACTATTATGGGATATCCTAGAAATTTTTGAAGCGAAGGATGGTGGATGGCTGATTTCAAGAAAATATTAAGTCTAGAAAGCAGTTCTAATTTCCAGAACTGACACTTGCCGAAGTTTGGCAAATGAGCCATAAGTCCACAACGGATGCTTTGTTTTGGAAGAAGCAGCATTTCTAGACTCTACCGCCTGGCTCACTTGTTCTTCAATGGCTAAGTTAACGGCAGACTTAAACCATGATCTCGCAACAAACACACACACCTCGGTTCTTTGAGGCATGCTGGTGACTCATCGAGGGTCAAAGGCTTAGTGATGCTAAATCTCCTACCAGGCGGGCGCAAATGTTCCGTGAATAAGCTTCAAATATCGGTGGAAATAACAAGCAAATTCTGCTAACACGTAAGCTCTGAATTTGTGTTATCGAAGAAATTGATGCTTTGCGTGCCAAAAGCTGACGTCACAATTCCAGCTAAAAAACATATCAAGCCCAGATCCCTCCTATCATTTAAAAAACGGCGATCAATTACAAAGACACAAAGATAAATAGATATCTTGGTTTTTGGAAGTAGAGAAACAGAACGGAAAAAAACTTGACCGACCTCAACCTCGTATCGAGTCGGCGTCACAACAAAACAAATTCGAATCCAGACCATTCAGCGCCTTATCCACTTGTGCTAATGAAGCAGTAGTAAGAGATTCATGTATTATTAATAGTGACTCCACGGTTTAGCAAAACAAAAGCCTTTTTTTGTTTTTCATTCAACAAAAGGTCCCCAGAGGATGCCCTTAGAAAAATGTGTTTTTTTCACATGCGTAATATCTCAAAAAGGAAGCAAACTACAGCAAAAAAACATGCAGAACATTGTTTGACCCATGTAATTAAAACTGCATGCGAAATTTGGAGCATTTCTGACAAAGTTCACTTTCATGAGTAAAAAACCTAACGCCCCTTTTTTCCACCGAACCCTTCAATATTGGTTTCTACATGTGCCTTTTGCTTCTATTTTTTTCACAAATGTTAGCTGTTATGATACAAGAATGGAGATTTTGTTGTCGGAGTTAAAATTTTTGCTTGACACTGACTTTTGATAATGTTAAAAACAACGTTAATAAAACTTCAAAAACGTTTCGACCAAACAACTTCAGCCTTCATCGGTTTTTTTAAAAGCCAACCGAGTGACGGCTTTCTAGCGGTTCACAGTTCTGTGCGTGCTACGCCAGCAAAAACATAACTAACAACCGCTGGTGATTACGCGAGGGATTTGTAAACATCTGGGATGTCAATGTGTTCGTTTCCCGTGTTCTTGTCTCTCTGCAAATACCAAGCCTTGAGAAAAACTCTCTCGTGAAAATTACGAGCCCTGTCCACAACTGTCGCATGGTCGAAGTCTATACCATGGATGAATCAGTTCAATGCTGCACAATTTTGGAATTGCTGTCTCCAACACGAACTGCCCTTTTATGTTCGTTTAACCTTGTTTCCAAGGCTCTGTCAGTCTGACCATAGTATATGTTATGGTTTATTTTTTTTTTAGTTCAAATTTTTGAAACTAGTTTGAATTTTTGAAACTAGTTTAAATTTAAAAAAAAATTAAAACGCAAAATAAAAAGAATAAAATGCAAACTAAAAAGTTGGAGTTAATCTCTACCTACCTCTATCTCTATCTTCTCTATGCTCTATCCTCCATTGTCATTAGTATTGTACTTCCCAATTTATTCATCTCCCAGCTACCCACCCCCCTCCCCCATATACCCATAAAGCGTGAACATTAATGTACATTTTTATTGTGAACTCATCGGGATTTGAACCGCCGACCTCTTGATCTGCTGCCCACTGTCGTTACCACTTAAACACGAAAGCAATGGTTACGAAATCACCCATGTTTCTTTTAATTATCGGTTCATCGCCCCAAGCTTCTCTCATTTAAATTTTAATTTATTCATACATGCGCATACGCAACTAAACGTGCTGTTAAAATGGCGGACTTGACATGCGGACGTAACTGCGTAAACGAAACGGATTTCTACCGAGAAATTGAGAAATTAAAAAGCAAACTAAAGACAAAAGACTCGCCAATTACCTTTTATTTGGATGATGATTTCTACGACAAAGCCAAGACTTTCCTGAAGGAGAAAATGGAAAAACAACTCGACGTTTCAGGAAACAAAGATCGATCTGAGTCAACAGAAGAATTAACTACATGGGAACAACAAACAGTAAGAAGAAAGAAATGGGTTTATCAAAACAGCGAAGTCTTCACAGCAAACAACAAAAAAGTTGTTCCAAAACGGGAGCTGTTTCAAGTCTTGTGTGATGCCCACAATCGAGTTTCCCACAGAGGAAGGCAAATTACAGAGAAGTGGCTCCAAGAAAATTATGCAGAAATCAGCCAGAAAGTAGTAAATGTCTTCGTGCAATTGTGCCCATATCACGCAGAGAAAAAGCCTATAACAAGCAGGGTAAAAGATGTCCACCAACCAATGGAAGCTCCAACTTTTCTGCCTTTGATAGACATCGATTTGATGGACTTTCGCAAGTGCCCTTGCGACTGCAAAGAATCCCATACCTGGGTGATGAATGTTACAGATCATCACACAAAGCATGTTGCCCTTTACCCATTAACAGATAAATCTGGGGAAAAAGTACTGGAAGCCTTGCAGCAACACTGTCATACATACGGATATCCTCAAAAAATAATATCCGACAATGGAAAAGAATTCTGTAATAAGAGAATGGAGACATTTTGCCAAAACAATGGGATAACTATGAAACACGGGGCGCCAAGAACACCAACAACACAGGGGTTAATTGAAAGATCTAACAGGTCATGCAAGGAGGACATGCATACTCTCATAGCAAGCACAGCCACAAAGGTTTCAAACTTGTGCAAGAAGCTTGGCGAAATTTCATACACCAGAAATATAACCTACCACATTGCCATTAAGACATCTCCATATGAAGCAGTTTATGGAATCAAACCACACAGGGAGCTACTAAACCAAAGCATGGAAGTTATTCATGAAATAAACTCTCCACAGGTAGAGGAATTAAACCACAATTTAAAACAAAATGCTCCTAACAGCCCTGAAGTTGAAGCTGATCATGATCTATCACAACCTGAAGAACGCCAAAGAAAACGGCGAAAAATTTCAAAAACCAAGAAGCATATAACCAAAAAATGGTGCAACAAAGTAAAAAGAAAGCTGAACAAAAAAAAATCTAGCAAGTTTAATGTTGGAGATGTAGTTTCCATAAAAATAGACAAAGTCGATAAACCATCACCATTCTACCCTAACATGCTTTTAGGAAAAATAACTGAACTTGAAAACCATTATGCCCGTGTAGTGACCAGGTTTGACAAAATCCAAACGCTTATTTCTCCTACTAGGTTAAACCTTTGCACAGCAACCAATCTTACTTTTGATTATTCCAAAGAAATTTCCTTTACGTCTGCTTGTAAACAGGCCAATTTTCAAACTGAATAATTTCCATAATAAAATAAATTCCATTGTACTAATTAAGTAAAAGTGTAAGAGTAATAACTGTATACTATGTGTTCTTGAAACGGTTTGACAAATATTAATGAGTCTTGTATAAAGGCAAAACATAGTTGAAAATATTGTAACGTTACAAAAGGACTCATTAAAGAATATCAAAGTCTTCTAATTTTCTACATGTGATTACAAAATTATTGAACTATGTTTCTGTTTTACCGCAATTCAATATTCTTATCACGTCTGCACTATCCCTTATCTTGAATACCAACCATTCAAAATAAGTGGTTTACCCTGATCACCGAGTTGAGCACTTACATGTAATTACAATCACTAAGAAGCAACCAATTCCAGTTAAGCAGTTGGGCCTAATCACTAACCTGAGAGCTCAACACAAACTTCTAAGTCACATGCAAAGTTCCCAGCCTTGACATCAAAGCTAACCATACTAAATAAGTGCTTAGGCCTAATCACTAACCTGAGCGCTTAACCCAAATTACTATGACACTTGCTCACATACTGCCCAAAAGTCAATTTAAAGAGGCATTGTCTCGCTATTTGGCAACTTTATAAAAAGCTAGAAGGTGTCTTCGCATCAATTGAATTCAAAAACTAATGATCTAGTTTTGTGATTGAAGACTATTTGAAGGGACTGAAACTGTTTCCTGTCGCCTGTCCCTATGGATGGAAATGGATTGAAATTTGAAAAATTGCCCAATTTTTTCAAGTTTTGATACCACGTGTTCCAAAAATCCTCAAGAAATTTATTATGGTTAGCCCTCTCTGACAAAAATCATTTGATATCTTCATCGTAGCTTTACAGAAACTTTTTGTTTATAATTAAAGCCTTCACAGTACCGATCAGAAGAAATCTAACAGGGAACGCGAACGGGTACGAGAACGGGAACGGAACGGGTATAGAACGGATACAGAACGTATATCGAACGGATACCGAACGGATACGGAATGGTGACGGATCACAAAAATTATAAAAGCGTTCTCTGGAACGTAGACTATAAGAGAACGCGTTCTTCAGAACACATGCTACACTGTAGTATATGTCACGCTATCAGAGCTCTATCAGAATGCTTACCAGGGATTTGAAAACGATACAATTTTAAATTCACGTTCGTCCAATTCTTGTCCGGCCCGGCGATCTTGAGAAATTAACGGAACAAATCATCTTATGTCATTTTTCATTTCTTTTTACACACACTAAGCGAGCATCTTCTCTGCTTCTCAGTTCTCTTGTCCATTTCATGTTCGTAGCGGCCATTTTGTTATTGTCAACGAGCCCAAGTTATGCCCAAATAAGGATATGAAATGACGAGTCGAGTTAAACTGGGATTGAAAAGCTTTCACAGGAAAAAGAATCAAAACAAAAACTTTGCTGCTTTTGGTTGACCTTTATTACGCTGTTGTTCGCCAACATTGCAGAAGAATCGAAGAGGATAACATTCAATCTTCATTCACCTGTTAAAAGAACATCACCAAAAGTATCACAAAATGTCGTGCTGCACTCGCTTCGGCTTGTTGCAATTGGCAGTACTCTGTACTGCTCCCGTCCTCGAGCCAAGTTTTCTCCCCATTCGCCGAACAATTTTTCAGTGATACTTAAATGTTAAATCTCACTTAAAGTATTTGTGTAACTACAAGAGCCGAAAGTTCGTCTTTTTGCTTGCATTTCTTCATTGGTGGTGTTGAAAGTGCTTGGCCAGCTCGTTACTTCTTTTCCTCGGGCAATCACACAGACTACCGATCACTTTGTATCATTCCGGAAAAAAAACAGACTCAGTAACTGGCCTTTAAGTGATATTACAATCCTCTTCCCATATTTTTCAAGTAACTGGACTCACTCACATTTTCACCACGAAAATGTAAGTTTATTGTTTTAATTTTTGCACGCACACATACGCCGAAAGTATTGATCGAGTGAAGCATTCTTGTAAACGAGTTCCCGGAAACCTTGTTTTTCTGAACGAGTTCCAAGAACGCTTACCGATGGAACACTGGCAGAACGGGAACAGAACAGAACGGATAGAGAACTGATATGGAACGGATATGAAACGGGTACAGAACGGATACAGAACGGATACAGAACAGGAACGGGAACGCGTGTGGAACGGCAACAGAACGCGTTCTGTCAAGTGTTCCCTGTTAGGTTTCTTTTGATCGGTACTGTAATGATTTTAGCACAGAACTGACCTAAAACAGCAAAATCCTCATGACAATGCCCCTTTAAAAGTGCTCAAGAATGCTAGAAATGGAAAATAGTGCTCCAAATGTGAAAAAGAACCAAAAAAGTGCCCAGCACAATTGAGACGGGCCATTAGGAAAGTTGCTAAACCAAGTTTGAAAAATATAAACCAGTTTGAAAAATATGAACCAGTTTAAAAAATATAAACTGGTTTAAAAAATACGAACCAGTTTGAAAAATATAAAACTGGTTTAAAAAATATGAACCAGTTTGAAAAATATAAACTGGTTTAAAAAAAATTGAACCAGAATTAAATTTAAACCATAACATATACGAAATTGCAATCAACACAGCTGACCTTGTAAACAAAAGTCAGTATCAAGCACAAATTTTAACTCCGATGTCTGTCCCTGACTGCAGTTTTAGTATTTTCAGATTTTGTTGTATTTAGTTTCAGTTTGTCCTCCGAAGTCAATAAAAATTCATTTTTGCATATTCAATTTTCTCCACTTCTGTGGGGTATTTTGTCACATGGTATAATAGTATAATTTGTTGTTTCCTTGTCAGTGTTAAACATCAAATTGATTTTAATATTTAGGCTTTTCATATATTCAACTTAAAATAAACAGTGTCTTGAAACCTGATCTTGTTTGTGTGTGGTTACTGCTCTTATGGTCTATTTTTAGCGCTTGCACTAGTTCTGAAATGTTAAAAAATAACCCGGGAATTTAAGGGTGGGTCGCATGCAATTTCTTTCGGGCATCAAAGGGTTGACTAAATCAAAATTAAATCAACGATACAAAAATTTCATCCTTTATGGTACTTCAACAAAAAAATATAAGCTGGACTGTATAATTCATTGTCCTGGGCTATTGGACAGAACAGAGAAAGTAGTAATATCACGCAGAGAGTAAACAGTAAAGTGTTACCTGGTCCTTTAGCTCCTCCAGGCAACAATCGACCAAGACGGAAAATAACTGCTCTCTCGTATTCTTGTACTATCTAAATACAACACTTTGGTCAATACGCCGAACTTTGTACAATAGTTAGTTAAAAACGACCTACCAGTAAATGAAAAAGGCATTTGACTTGTTAAAATTCCCTTACCACCACCAATTCACAGGGGTTTTAGCAAGGGTTTTAGCAGGCAAGCATCAGGGTGTGATAAAAGCAGTGCTGGAAATAACAGTCAGTCCTGACCAAATTTTGAGTATGTCCAGCAAATTCCATATTATTATCAGACTTGCTGTGCAAACATCCAACCACACATTTTGACTTCATTCCTTGAAGTTACATCAATAAAAGTTGGTTAGATACATTAGTAATGGGTTAATATTTTATATTTCTGTTGGTCAATAGTAGAGCAGAAAGTGCTCAGTGAGCATTGACTTCACAAATTAATGTAATTTATTACTGCATTATCTTTCAAAAAATTATCAGAAAACTGGGAAGAAGATTAACAAATCAAAACCATAGACAATTTCCTTACCTTTAAACAGAAGCACAAGGAGAAAGGCAAAGTACAAATAAAAACGATGACTGATAAAACTGTCAGTACATAGTCACAACAACCACGGGAAACATCGTCATCTGTAAAATAAAGACCAAAACAAAAATACAAGTGGTTTAACTAAAAACTTTCATATTCCTTGCTCATAAAAATCAAAGTCAAAGGCAAGAGATTATCTTGCCGAAGTGTGCTCAGTTCGTGTACTTTATTTGATCACAATAATTATTTATAAATTGTGTTGTGTTGCTTCTGTTTGGTTTCACTCACAGTTCACTACAAACCAATCAATCTGAATTATTAAGCAGTTTTAATTATTTAGCAGTTTAGAGTTTTCAGTGTCTCTGTGTTACTCAACTGTGATTTTCTTGACATTCCTTTACTGAAATTTACCAAACTTTTCTCAGTACATCACATCCACCCACATAAGAATTTTAAACAACAACAAAAAATGTTTTATGCCAAATTTATGTATATATTTTGGCAGCAAGCAAAGGAAAAAGGAGATTTTCAACATAATCACCAATTTTGGCTTTAATTCCAACCAAGTCTACTGCATTTTCCACAGATCAGCAGTGATTGCCTCACAGCAGTGGAAGTCACTACTGTTCATTGGGTTCAAGAGAATGCATTTCTTACTGTTACATTTGAATATGGCCAGGAGCCAGGCCATATTCATATGTAACAAAGAGATGTAATCTTTGCATAACAGAAAAATTTTTCATCATATGTAAACCGGGAGCGGGCACCCTGAACAAAAGGAACGAACTGGCAAGTGCGTGCCGGCACGCAACCAAATACTTAATGAAGCATGTTTGAACCATCAACTTATAAAAGGAGTGTTAGTTAGTCGGTGTTTCATGCACCTGATGAGAGAGGACCACCAGGCCCTTTCGAAACAGTTCTGTAGCGTTTTTTGTGAAATGTTTTAATTTTTCTTTTCCCATACAATTAATTATATATCTTATTAGATGTTTTGTTGTGTAGTATCACTGAGTATTTTTACGAGTTGTGCTGTATTTTGACCAGCCCATAGGGCGAGTCAAAATACAAACAATCAGTGAAAATTCTCAGCAATACTATAACAAAATGTCTAATAAGAGATTTATCATCCAACATGCCAAATTGTTATGTCTGTGCGGGTGAATTTCGCAGATATTGAGTTACATGGAATGTGTAACAGAAGTGTGTGAAGCGGAATGGAATTGGAATTTCACTGTTGTCTAACTGCTTTTCTTCATTCAATTTATCTGATAAACTTGGATCAATATTTGCCAGCCATTCAGACGCTTCGTCATCGGAAGAATAATTTGAATTGTCCACAATTTTTTTTGTAACTTCAATCCAATTTGTTGCTTGCATGTTGCAAGAAAAGCTGTCTAACTGGTCCTCTGGGGTACAAATACTGTGTGATATTCGTACTCATGTTGGGCGTTATTTGTACTCTACAAAGTGCAGTTCGTTAATAAACAGTGGTATTTTACAGTTATTTGTACAGTAAAAAACCTGTTGGCCATACAGGCCATACGAGCGCATTGATAATTTTATTGGCTATAGTAATTAGACAATAAATCTCTTATCCAATGTTTTGTTGTGTGGTGTCACTCTTATTACTAAACTCGTTGTTTGTATTTGACTCGCCCTACACGCTTCTCAAAATATGGCACAACTCATAACAATATACAGAGAGACAACACACCCATACATCTAATAAGATATATATATATAAAGTTATGACTACCAGAGGTAAAAATGAAGACTTCATCTGCTATAAAAGTGCTCGATGGTAAGACCAGAGCGGTGTATAAAGATGAGTTACTGGAGTCGGACTAGTTCAAAAACATTTAATTGCTACTCCGAGTTTCATGCCTCTTACGAGACAATCATCAGGCAACTGCCAAAAAGAAAGAATACATGGTGTATAATAGTGAATTTGAAAAAACGGTAACAATACACAATTGGCTGAGGTGTATAGCAACGGTAAAACAATTTACAGTAAACTGTAAAGATAAATCAAATAATGACGCTATTTTGAAAAAAGCGGTGGTCTTAAAAAAACGGTAACAGCAACGGTTAAACAATCTTCGGTAAGCTCCTAAAAATATACTGCTAAAAATAAATCTTAAAAGCTTACTAGCATGACATATCAAGATGTGACTGGACGGCGAAAATGCTAGCTGTCAGGTAAATCTATTTCAGGTAAAAGCGGTACTTAACAAGAATTTCTTAGAATGTCTGCAGGTCGATGTCATTTCGTTTCTACGATTAAGTGTCGACATTTCCGGTTGACAAATTATAAAATATTTCTCCCATAGGCAGAGATTGCATTTTTTGTTTACGTTTGAATACGACTTAGCTTGTTTTACTTTTCTCCACTTAATTTGATAATTGATTTTACGTTCTTTCAGACTCCATATGTGCTTGCTAAGTTCAGTTACATTTTTGTAGCGCTCGTTCCTGAAAGAACATACATGATTTCTGTAGCGTTCCTTGAATGTTGTGTCACACAGTCCAATTGCAACATCCGGAACATCGTATACCAGGCAGAGGTCACGACTCCACAAACAAAAGAAACATACATTGGACTGTGTGACACAACATTCAAGGAACGCTACAGAAATCATGTATGTTCTTTCAGGAACGAGCGCTACAAAAATGTAACTGAACTTAGCAAGCACATATGGAGTCTGAAAGAACGTAAAATCAATTATCAAATTAAGTGGAGAAAAGTAAAACAAGCTAAGTCGTATTCAAACGTAAACAAAAATGCAATCTCTGCCTATGGGAGAAATATTTTATAATTTGTCAACCGGAAATGTCGACACTTAATCGTAGAAACGAAATGACATCGACCTGCAGACATTCTAAGAAATTCTTGTTAAGTACCGCTTTTACCTGAAATAGATTTACCTGACAGCTAGCATTTTCGCCGTCCAGTCACATCTTGATATGTCATGCTAGTAAGCTTTTAAGATTTATTTTTAGCAGTATATTTTTAGGAGCTTACCGAAGATTGTTTAACCGTTGCTGTTACCGTTTTTTAAGACCACCGCTTTTTTCAAAATAGCGTCATTATTTGATTTATCTTTACAGTTTACTGTAAATTGTTTTACCGTTGCTATACACCTCAGCCAATTGTGTATTGTTACCGTTTTTTCAAATTCACTATTATACACCATGTATTCTTTCTTTTTGGCAGTTGCCTGATGATTGTCTAAGAGGCATGAAACTCGGAGTAGCAATTAAATGTTTTTGAACTAGTCCGACTCCAGTAACTCATCTTTATATATAAAATTATATATATTACATGAGGAATGGATTTTTATATTTCACAGTATGGAAAAAATATATAAATATATATATAACAGAGGAAATTCCAGACCATCCAGTTATTGTTAACAAAGGATAATTAAAAATCTCTCAGTTTAACTATTATCAAACTAGTGTTAACAGGTGGGCATAGTTGCAATCTTGCGGAATGCAAATATTAAAGAAAACCTAATGACTATGATTTTATACAAATGAAGGAACATGATTCTAAAGGCTTGTTTACATTTATTTACGTTGCCATAACAATACCAATATTACACTTACATGTAACTATCAAAAAAACATGTCTGTGCTCACAGTCTGTGTTATTAACTTACATCTTACCATTTTTGGCAACCAAAGGATGAAGGGTATTAAAGAAAAAAGGTGAACACATGGGTATGCTATACTATGGTTTGAGTTAAAAGGAGTTCGATTGCCTAACATAATCAAATGCAATCCATTGGAAATTGTGTTCCATTGAAATCGAACATAATCCCAAGGACTGAGTTCCACTGGTTTGACTGCCCATCGAGTTGTATACTTTAACATGTCATTGGTTGAATGATGCAAACTATCAACAAGCCTAGGCAAATTCTTGACAGAATTAAAAAAAATTGAAAGGCACTTAAATTAATTCATTTCACTTTGACATGAAGTAATGTATACGGAAATAAGTAGGGCTGCCGGCCACACTTGGAAAATAATTGTGCGACTAACTCGGTGATGTACAGTCATTCTCTTGAACTGCTGATACTTCTTGTGCAAACAAGTAAATTTAATTCAATAACTACAAAAAAATATTTAAGTCCAAAAAGTGTTTGTAGAATTAAGGAGGCTTTCATATACCAATAAGCTCTTACGGTTTCAGTGCTAACACAGTTTCCGTTAGATTGGAAAAATCTGCGATTCCGCAAAATTTATGATGCATGTGGATATCGCATATATATATATATATATATATATAGCCAAAAAACAGTACCACAAGCTTCAGAACTATCAAGAGTGTGGCTTCAAAAACCCAGTAAGCTTAAATTCGGAAGAGATATCGATCAATGACATCACTCAGCAACGATCATTTTAATTCTTCTTACTTGCACTGTCATCTCTAGGCTCGTGAAGCTTGTAAACGTAAGATTCGTGCTAAGCATCGAAGGTGAACAATTTTAGCACAGTTTTAAAGTTATCCAAGGAGATGTAAGTAGCTTTGACGTTGCTACGCGAGTGTGGAGAAACCTTGGTTTTTTGTATACACATGTAAGCTTACAACACGCACGCATTTAAACAGCACCCATCCAAACTGAAATTTCTTACAAATTATAACTCCATAAAACGTAAATATTTCTACCGTTCAGCTGCACAAAAAAACATTATTTCTTACCTTCCGAAGCCATTTTCACGCCGAGCAAATCGACAGATCTTCAACTGCAAAAAGTAAAGTTGTCAACAGGGCCACGCTCCACACACTCCTACGCAGCTACATCACGTGATAAATACTCCTCCTGTGAAACAGCCAATCACGTTGCGTGTCAGTAAAACGCCAGGTCGGGGTCGGGGTCGGGGTAGCCCGGTTATCACGTTCGGCGGATCGCGCCCAAAAACTTCCCACGCACAGATTTTTTTAAAACTTTGACTGCAGGTAGAAAGTGATAAGATTAGATTAAAAACGCAAAAACAATCGGGGGTCACCGAACTCGTTTTGAAGATAAGGCGCAGCTCAGACCATAGCATTTCTAGGATTTCCAGTCATTCGAGGCAATTCTGGCAGGATTCATTACTATCGGCATATCTTTAAGTTGAAGAATCATATATAAGTTATGTGTGTTTAAAACAGTTAAACAGAATATATAGGCCTATTTGATAGATCTTTGTTACATATGACATAAAATCAGCTAGAACTAGCCTTAAAAAATACAACTTCTAAGTTACGCACACCTGTATCCACGTACCAATTCGACCCTATTTGAATAGTATATGAGAAATAATTAAGACGAAATCCGATAGAAGATGGAGCAATTTCAGGTTTTAGTGGACAAAAATCTGTACCAGAGTAATTTTAAATATTTTACAGTCATTTTTACATTTTTTTTAAAGCTAAATACATAAATAATTGCCTGAAATAACACCGAAAAATAATTTCCCACGGGAACGAGAGAAAATGAATTTCAAAGTTCAGTGATTTTGTGGAAACACAGGCAAAATTCCATCATCAGTTTCATTTCACCAAAACTTTTAAGCGTTTCATACGAAGTTCAACATTCGTTTTCGACGTTTGGTGTTGCTAGAAATGAATTGTTTTGAGAAGATAATTAAAAGAGCCCTACAGAAGTTTGCAACACAATGTAAATAATCTTGGTACAAGATTTTTGTCCACTTGTTACTCCAACGTCTGGCGGATTCCGTCTTAAAACTTCCCACGTACAGATTTTTTTGTTGTTTTTTAGTATAATGGAAAGAATCAGAAAAGGAAGTGATCTGCCTAAAAAAAGTGGGGGTCACGGAGCATCCAACAAAAATATTCGCACACAAACGCAAAGGTCATCAGCGCTTTATTTTTGTTGAGTTTTCGACTCCGTGCGCGCGCTTGAAAATGACGTGGCACGCGCGTGACCAATGAATAGCGTGCGCACTAGAGATGCGCAGTAGCAATGGGCACCAAGGGAATATGCCAGTGTCCGTATTATCCGGGTGTCCGCATTAAGCGGGCTCTCAGAGAAAACGTCAGGAACACATGTTTTATCGATATAAAGACCAAAGCAGACAGTTTTACGACACGTTGTTTTATAATTTCTTAACTGTAACAGTAACAAGTTCACTAAAGAAACCTCACGACCATTTATCAAGATAGTCTCATGTGGTGTAAAATCTTTTAAGCTAAGCGCACCTAACCACAAAATATTTTTTCGCTTAAATAACTCTTTGCACCTGTTTGAAACGCATTGCGCCTTTTTGCCCCGTTTTAGCCCTAGTTTTGACTTTTTACAGGCTGTCAAATTTAAGAAATTTAGATGACGACCGAGCAAGTAAGGGGTATGGGTCTATTCCTGGTTTGATATACAACGTTTGGATGCAGGGGACCACACAACGAATAATTAAACTGCTTGGCTTGTTACTGCCGGATCTCTTGATCAAGAAATGCTCGTGCCAGACGTCACTCTCAGTGTTATAAAACTAAATTGATTGCAAGGCTGGTACTACGGCAGAAGGGCAAAATTTATTGGCCTATATTTCAACTAGCAGAGCTAGTCTTCTTCGGGGCCAGTACTTAATACAGGAAAAATAACGGCTCTAAAATTTGAATATAGGTGATATACAATGGCAGTTAATGTTTAACTAATAAAAGTAACATGAACAGTGATATATAAGGTTACAAATATAGATAAATGTATACAACACTAAAAATAAGGTAAACAGTCAACGTTCATTTCGGCGGTTCATTCCATTCTGGTTTGATGTCATAAACTATTTTGCATGCATGTTTTATACAAAGACTTCATACGATGCAAATCAGTCTGTGACGTCAACCCAACTGTCATGCAACAGGTGATGGCTAGATTTCTAGCTTCAACAGCCTATAAAAAAAGTCAAGATTTAGTTTAAAAAGCGCAACCTGGAATGCGTTTCGAACAGGTGCAAAGATTTATTTAAGTGAAAAAAATATTTTGGGGTTAGGTGCACTTTAAGATTTGTACAGAGTATTGTTATTGAAACAGGCATGACAGTGGAGTCATTTGAAAAAGTCCGTGACTTTACTTTGTACTGAAGCTTTTAGTTTGCGGCACAGCAAAACTGGACTGAATATTAGACAGAACCTTTGAAAGGTCATTCGCAGTTTCTGATAGGTTTTCACGGGTAAGCTATTCAGTCACGTCCTCCAGGATTACCATAGCTTCTTTCAGTGATTTGACTTTAGACTCCTTCGACGCGGCATTGACCTCAATATCCTCATCACTGTCGTCGTCTGGTGAATTCTGAGAAGTGTATGCGGATAGACTGGAGAAAAATTCCTCCTCTCAGTTAGCGGTCATATCGGCGCACGTTGGCAGAGCAGAATCTGCTTTAAGGCGGGGGTACACATGAAGGCTGTTTCGACGTCGCTTAACACAGCCTTTCTGCCAATATCTCGGTCATGTTTCAAGCAACGCTTAATCTCTATGTTTATTTCATTGACCACTCGGTTTGGCGGTTTTGTATAAATTTTTGGGTGATTTTTGGGAATTTTGGGAAAGAGATATTTTTTCTCAAAGGATCGGTTAAATTGAGGAAAATATGAAATGTTGAAGATTTGATGGGTTTGGAAAATTGAAATTTGAAGTGAAGAATTAGAAGACGGATACTAAACAGTCCCCCTACCAAGCTGGTGCTCTCTTTTGGGGGGTCAACTGTCTGGAAGTATTTCCAACCCATTTTAATCCTAACAATTCCTTGACTGATATCACTTCAAATTTCACTCCTATTCAGAGTCTGTGCCAGATGCGCAACTTGCATCGCGAGTTCACCCGCACGAGTTCACTATCTTCTAGTTCCTGGAATGGATCAAATTCCTGGTGTTCCTCAGTAAATGAAACTGGAGATTCGTCTTCCGAAGGAAGACCAGCCTTTATAAAGTATTTCTTGATAGTTGATTCTGACACTTTTTCCCAGGTTTGGGCAATCCAACTAATGGCTTGGAGTAAATCCACAGACTTGGACATCTCAGTGGCAGAGTTGCAGTCATTTATTTTGGTAACGACATGTGTCAGCATCAGTTTCATGTATTTTTAATAGCTTGTATTTTATTCCAAGAACAAGAGGCTGGAGTCTGGATGGACAATTTGGTGAAAAAAACCGTGACAGTCCTGATGTGATCGTATTTGCCTTATTTCATATCTGGAGGATGGCAAGGGGCAGAAGGGGCATTGTCGAGAAATACTGAGTAACATTCCTTCGCTCTCGTGCTAATTTCCAGTTAAGCTTGGATAGTACGTCATCTAGGATGTTCAAATCCATCCAGGCTTTAGCCCGACTATGAGCAGGGTAGTTGATACGTATCCCTGATTGTTCTGAAGCAAAGCAGTTTTTTTGACTTGCCGATAACAATCGGTTTTTCTCCGGCACCGCCCGCTGCATCTTTTAACAAAAAATGCGCACGTTATGCTTTCTTTGGATTTTTTTTCTACACATACACTGCTTTGATACCTCAGCTAGAGATTTGTTTGGAAGTGCTCGAAAACATTGACCCGTCGCGTCCATGTTGAGGATGTTCGCTCAAGATGTTCGGTAAGCGCTCTTCCCAACATGTTACAGTTTCCTACCTACCAGGCCTCCCTAACACCTCCTGCCTCACCACTTATAACTTTGTCAAGCCAACTGCGAGTGTCCAAGCTGTTCACTCGCTCGTTTGACTTTTTCTTGCACAATACATGTCCGGTTACTGGAATGTTCTGATTCTTGGCTTTTGGTACGTACGTTGCCTCGTCTATATTTTGCGTTTGTGATGCTCTAGCTCTTTTAGAGAGTGCATTCTTCCTGATTCTTGTTTGCGCTGTATTCGTCTGACATTTGGAAATTCTAATATTTCAGTTCTCGTGGCTAAAACGGACTGTATGAATCTGCCGCGATTTGCCATTGGAATCAAGCTTCTCAGCAATAATGCTCGCACGCTAGCATTTGGGCTTTCCTTTTTGTACTTAATGACCTGAACCTTTTCAGAAACAGTAAAATCTTTTCTTTTGCGCTAAGCTGAAGGACCTGAAGCCATGATGCGATGGTTGTGACACTACCTGGTACAGTTTAAATTATGAAGACTGACAACCTGTCACATAACACAGGCCGCAACTGTACTTCACACTACAGAGATCGGCACATTATGTGGTATATCAACTAAGACTGAGAGGGTCCCGAACCCGGGGGCGGGGGAGAGGGTACTCCCTTATATGGGCTATATGTAGGTATGAATGGCCCCAAAGGGTATGGTTTTTCTGCCGTTTTGGTCATAAATAGGGTATCAATTTTAGGTGATTTTGGCCATTAATAGGGTATGGTTTTTGAACTCTAGCCTTGAAATGGGTAGGATTTTAAGCCGAGAAGCCACGTTTTCATCATTATCAAAAGCCCTTCACAAATTATGTTTACGGTAATTTAACATTGGTTTGAACTTGAGATCCAATTACAACGCAGGTCTGAAACAGGATTTTGACGTAAGCATCGCATTCAGGGGGGAGTAGAAATACTCCTAGTCGCTTCATGCTACAGTAACCGGGATAAGCTCTTGCCTGAGGGGCCACTTGGCTCGAATGCAGACTTTACCTAACATAAATAGACAAACAACAAATAAACTTTATTAATATTTAACAATTAAAAGAACATGTACAACTCGCATATAGCGTAAGCTAGTCGAGGCGAGTTGTCCAGGGAGAAAAAAGAAAAAGAAGAAAATAAACCAATTTGTGAGCTTCAAATAACAGACTATGAACAATGACAGGAATAAACTATAAATAAAATACAATCATTAGCATCCGGAGATAGGGTAGGTAATATCGCAGATTTTGGTCTAAAAAGGGTGAGGGTTTTGGGAAAGCGGGCCGCACACCCCGACCCAATTTTTTCTGGGAGTACCCCCCTCCCCACCCCTCCT